>JAAGNO010027964.1:0-18495 GCA_033439905.1 Ceryle rudis
GGCGCACAGCAGAGCCGCGCAGTCCATCCCTCCCTCCCACCCGCTCCGCTCCGCTCCGCTCCGCTCCGCTCCGCTGACGGCGCCCAGGCACGCCACCCGTCCCTACAGCAACTCGCCTCTACCCCTACGCGCGTCACGTGACCGCACAACCTGGCAATCACCTGGGGGGCGGGGACCGAGCGCCCTTCGTCGCCATTTTGCTAAAAGGAAAGAAGGGAGGGGAGGCTTTCAGCCCTTACGGGCAACCGCCTCCTGAAGTTGGCGGTTGCCATTTTGAGAAAGGACGAGGCAAGTTCCGACCGGTGGGAAGCGTACCGCCATGCTAGAATTGGGCACCGGATAGAGGGTGAAGCTATTATGGAGACATCTTGGGTATGGGCATCACGGCTGGGCAGGGTTTCTCTGGGATCACACGGGAAAAGGGCCGCTTCAGCTACGGCGTGAGCAGCCAAGTTGTGCGATCTACGCCAAACTGAGCTTTTTTTTTTTTTTGAGGGCCTCTAGCAAGGCACGGCTGTGTTTCTGGGAGACGAATGGTGCCCCTCGGGGAATCTCATTTCCAGGCCCTCGACAGCACCTAGGAGCCACTTTCCTGGTTTTGCCCTGCTCCCAGGCTCACACCAAATTCCTCGTTAAGTAGGCAGATACCGGCCCTTTGAAGGAGGAAACTCCAGCACGTTTAAGAAAGACTTTTGCTTGCTTGCTCGTTCAGGAATGGGCGGGGATAGGCGCTGGGGCACCAGGCCAAGCGCGGAGAGGCTCTGCCCCCGAGAGGGGTGCTGGCAGCATCGCGGGTTTCCCCGGGAATCCCAGGTGACAGCTGCGTCAGGAGGAGCCGAGAGAGGAATCCTGAAAGTCAGTTTTGACTTTTGTCTCTCTGAACCAGCCTTTATGTTTTACAGCCTTCACGAGGCGCGATGCAGAGCAGCTGCATAAAAATACGACCGGCTGAAGTGTTGCCTCCGTCATGTTAAAAGTTTTCATGATCGTATAGCCAGGGTGTTCCCCCGGACTCCAACTCAGGAAAGCATTTGGCTCAGACGAAGAGTAATCAAGAGAATGGCCATCAGCTTGACTAGCCTCTAAAAATCTTTAAAGGGGAACTGTCTGTCTGCTGACCTCTGTTTTACAGAGGCGATGCTCCTTGTGCTTTAAGAGACGTGAGACACCGCCAGATGCAGTGGATGACACCATGCGTGCAGTGTGTTAGAGCTGTGGAAAAGCCCACATTCTGCATGTTTCTGTCCATGAAGAATGCTGTTAATCGAGACACTACCTCTCTTGTCATTGAGGGATGTAATGTCTCAGTGATGACATTACATGGCTGACATTTCCTGTTTATTTCTTTTTTAATAACAATATTAAGACAAAACATTTTGTACTTTACAGCAATATCAAGCAATAGCTAATGAACCTGCTCACACCCAAATGAGCTATACGATGTCATTGCTACATGCAGAGGGACAGAGTGACTTCCTCAAGGCTACAGTGAGTCAGTGGCAGTGGTAGAGTTTTATGCCTATGGTCCTAATTCACATTCATTCTAGCAGACTGTACAGCTTTGCACACCTGGAAGATTTGCAAAACCACCATGAATTATTAATTGGTAATTTTGATAATTACTTAAATCGATGCATCAATTTATTCTAGGTAGAAGGCTTCAGCTGTGGAATTCAACCTCTTACTCACAGAAGCCTCAAAGTGTCAGCTTTCAAAATTTGTATTTCCATCCCATGATGTGCTGAGTATTTCCTCTTTCCAGCTGCTATAGAAAAACATCCTTAGAATCTGTTTTGGTGGAATGAAGATGGTATTTTGGTGAGACTGAGGACTTTTATTCTGCATTAGGAATCTTGGACTTTGCTTTTCACTTTTTTTTTTCTTTGTCCATGACACAAGGACATGTTATCTGGACCCTCTGTGAGACAAAATATAATCAATAAAATTATTGAGGACTTATTCTTGCCTTATTTTGTTGATAATTTTCCACTGTTAATGCTTTTCTACTTCAGTTGTTCTTTCTTGATAGCATTTTTATTTCAGCCAACCCAAGGAACACCTGTTGTTCTGAGATGACTGATTTGAGATACTGTGTATGTCCAGATCTCCAAGAAAACCTGGAAAACTCTGCTGCTTGCATCAGAAATTAAGTAGTCCCCTACAGACACAATCAAGTGTTGCTTTTTATATAGAGAGTTACTTACAGAACGTATAAAATACATCATCTCCCCTCTTGCTTCCCTTCATCTTTAGCCCTGCTATCGGTCGTTACAGTGAAGAACTGTAGAAATGCTATCAGCTATGTTTCTCTATTTCTAATAATGATCAGAACTGCTTTTTCTTTAGTGAAGTATAGCAGTCCTCAACAGAAGAGCAGAACCAGCTGAATAGACAGCTTTCTTAGTAGGTACCATGTTAGGAAAAGGTGGGTAAAAAGTGATAAAACAGGTCTTTGCCTAATGACTTTTCTTGTAGGGCAAATAAATTTATTTTAGAAATTAATCTAACAAAGTGGCTGGAAGGCCTCACTTTCCCCAGGCCGGATGGGGCTATGATACCGGTTCAGGAATGATCACAAGCATAGAATGATTTGATAATTTAGGCTTCATGCAACAAGTACATCAGTAGAAAAGCTGTGGATGAAAAAATTGTGCAGAGATAGAGATGCCTGGTGCTGTTCTCAAGGAAGTCAGTATGTCCTATTTTAGAGCTTTTGTATTTGCTCATCTGTTTCATTTCTCCTTAGCATCTGAATCATCAAACATGACAGTTTTTGTGTTACCCAATAGATGTACATTTAAAGTGAAATTACACCCACTGTCTTAGAAGCAGAATTGAATAATTCCAAACAGAATTCAAGAAAAAACAATCAAAGCACACAGTAAGTGAAACCAAATCCAACCTCAGATTCAGTTTATATAATAATATATAAATACGCAACCTGTTGCAGTGCACAAAATTCTGTTGCCCTTTGTTAACTAGAACTGTTCACAAACTTCTTCCCATCATTAGGCAAGTGGAAAAAAAACTAATACAAATTCTAAAAATAATTCATTGAAGTCATTGTGATATATTTTTATGGGCTCTTCTTAGGTGGATTCTTATTTGATTCTGTAATAAATTTGTTGGGAAAGGCAAGTGACGAGTCCTTCAGTCAAAAAAGAGACCCTATGTTTTGAACATATACCAGTAAACACAAATAATTACATATATGCTCCACAGTATTTTATTTCTGTGGAGTGCTTTCTCCACAGAATGTTAAGTAAAAGGTTTGTAATGTACTCCAAACATGTAATTAGACAATATTTTAAATAAAACTTTTATAAACTTAATAAAAGTATTCCTAGAATTACTAAGGTTGGTACTATCCTTTGTGCATACTTGTATATAACTAATGTTGCTTTTCTTCCCATGGATAAGTTTAGACTAACAACATATTAAAAATAAATAAATAAAAATAAAAATAAAATAAAAATTGAAAAAGTAAAGAAAAAGCAAAAAAAAATAGGAGATGTGTGAGATGTTGCCTCATTGGTGCACCCGAGAGCAGCTTCCTGTTGCTCTATCTGATGAAACAGTTTTTCTTCTCAGAAGCAGACACGGGTACACTACTGATGGCATCACAGTGAAACGGCTATGCGGGGGCACATGGCTGTCTAGGTAAGTGTTCGAAATATGAGAAGTTAGTTATACAACTTGTGTTTGGGTACAGATTTCAACCTGGCTCTCCCTTGATGTGATGCTGACATAATACAATGAAAAGAAGGGACACAAAATAGGCTGGAAAATACTGCTTTGAGAGGAGAATTTCACTGCCGGCACAAGTGAAATATCAGACAAAAGGCCAAATGAAATCAAAAGTTTGAATTAGGAAAGACATGCCAGCTTGATTCATTGTTGTAATGGTATTGCCATGATCAAAATACCTGTAGCTTAGGAGAGAGGGCAAGGATGGAGAATAACAGTATTTGGGGGTAAGTTTTCAGGGTTCTGAGCTGTCCTGTCTTCACTGAAAAAAATGCCTCAGGCTTCACAGGGTGTTCCTGTAGCTCTTCTATTATTGTTCCTTAATATTTTATGGCATTAACAAGATACTCAGCACTATTTCCCAGTGCTTAGAACTTAGTAGAAAAATAAGCAGTGCTAAATGTAGTTTCTGAGAATACCAGGTATCAGGTACATTATTTTGTACAGCATGTATCTGTGTGCTTAGAGGAAAATATGAGGCACGTAAAGATACAGCAAAATGACACTTGCCTGCATGGCCTACATCGTACAAAAAAAAATTATGCTTTCTAAACCAGTCCATAACGTTTATCTCAGAAAGGCATATTTCCTCCAAACTGATGTTTTTCGGATTTAAGATTTGATGTCTCCTTATTAGGAAAGAAGATATACCTATGGAAGGTCCTGATACTTGAGAAGATCAGCTTGGCACTACAACTTATTTTGAGAACACAAAGCAATCTACTTTGATGAAATTTCTTTGAGAGAAAAAAAGAAATCAAGAAAACCATCTGTCATTCCGTCTTAGGACTGATCTATGGTAGCACCAGAAGGTACTGCACTAGCTCACACAACATTGTTTTTTTCTCCTGAAATTTACCTAAAAAGCAAAGTACTTGCAAAAGCTTACTACATTATAATTAATATTCCTTACAGCAAATTGTCCTTTTATGAATTTGAATTTGAAATAAAGGGTGAAATGTATCACTTGCAGATGTTTCCAAAATTAAACTGGTATTTATTAGCTAATGGAACATTTATTTTTTTAATTAGTGACTAAACTTTTCTTACAGTCTTCTTCATTTTTCCTAATTTCCCAAACTACAGTATAATTAATTTCTCTGAGAAACAAAAAAAGACACTCCCTTAGCAAGTTGTTTATGGCTACTAATATAGAACAAACTTTTCTACTTTCAAAATGTCATAAATGTTGAGACTGCATAAAACTGTCTTTGCATCTGATATGGTAGGAATGCATCAATACAAATACAACATATAATGAATGCTTTTCTCCAGAGACTTTAACAAGGTTCCTCTACAGGCTTGTTTGCATACATTACATGAAGCGTAGCATTTGCTAATCCATTTCTCTAAATTTTATGTCTGACTGACTTTTATTTTAGAGTTCTTGTACAGCAGGCAAAATGATAGAGACGGGACTATGATAATCATTGAATGATGTGACTAAACCTGAAAATTACTGTTGAGAATTTTTTATTTGAAACACATCTGATCCCAAAACAAGTCTATAAAATAAGTCACAAGTCTACAGAATTAGTCATAGTGGGATTGGACCATGTAAATCAAGCCATTAGACTATATAATTAAACAGAAATTCCTTGATAGCTTTTTATAAAAAATTAATAATCAATGGGAAATTATCAAACATTGTGTTTTAGGATAGCTGTAAGCCAGTATCATACTCCTGGGCAAAACCAACGGGTACGCTCAGTAGCTGAGAGAAAACCTGGGAATGCTTCAGCTCATGCATTCAGGTAAGACAAATCATTTTGCATTGTGTAGTCCTAATTATCACCAAAAAAAGTAAGCAAGGAAGTATGATATAGACCACTTCCCTTTAGATAAAGCCCCTGGTAACAGTAATGAAATGTGCTGTAATTAGGGCAAAACAGTGCTATCTGGTTTTATGTTTCTGTGCAAGAAACTGCAGCATACGATGTGGTATATACTTCCTTTGATGGCTCTTTGACACACTTCAGTACAGGTCATCAATGCATGCCAGAGTGACACACTCCTTGTTACTATTATCACTGAAAGCATGTCATTGTATCAGTAGCATCAACGTGTCATCAGAGCTGGCACATGGATTACCTGGGGAATTTCAGACAGCCTCCAGGACTTTGTTCATATAAACTATTCATGGTACTGGTTGAAAAAGAAAAGAAAACCATGGGGTATGATGACCTGTGAACATGAAGGACAGAAAACAATGGCTGAGGTGGAAAATCTCATGTGGTATTTACTTTCTTCTTTGTTAGCCATCTTCAGTGTCCCAGCTTGCCATTAGCCCATTATATCTTAAGATATTAGTTCCTTAAGACAGATGGTAGAAGATCAAAGTGAGGTCTTCCCTAAATAATATGCATTTTATTCAGACAAGTGCCATGTAAGGATGAGCATTTTACCTTATGATCAGTGAGATCAACGGAACAAAATATAGAAACAGTGAGCTAAAAAGAGAAAGCTGAAGGAAACAAGGAGGTGATAGAGAGAAATTGGCATCTTGGTCTGTGAGCAGCTATGAAAGAGCTGGTGAAGGTAACTGTGAGAGGAGCTGTTGTTAGAAGCATGGAGACAAGTCAGAAGCTTGTAAGGATGGTAAGTCCATAATACAAGTTGACTAACAACGGAGAAAGAGTGTGTGGGGGAGGGAGAAGGAATTCCAGTTTCTCAGTCACATGACTGGTAAACACCGCATCATACACTTGCTACATTACACACGTGCTTCTGAAAGGGCACATTTCCCTGTTAGACATGAAGAAACTTGTCATAAAAAAGATGCTAAAATATGATCAGAAGAAGAGTTAGGTATTTTATTTTACTTATCTGGTCAGTCAGCATCTGTTTGCTTTGCATTCGCTGATAAGTGGGTCAGCAAACCCCTGGGATCCACTTTCTAGAGATAGATTTTTATTTTGTGAAACTTCATCTATACTGTTAAGCTTACAATGCCCTATTTACCAGGTGGTTTTGTCAAACCATATTGAAAAGCAGACATCTTGTGTTTGTCTTAAATACAGACATGGATTTTTTTTAATTAGTCCTCATGTAAGTAAAGCTGCTCAGTGAATCAAATCGGCAAGTCCTTCTCAAGAATTGTCCTTCTCTTTCAAGCCTGCGAATGAATTTAGGTCTTAACTGTGAAAATTAGCCAACTTGGTCAAATAAAGCAATGGCTGGTGAAATTAAATATGTACTTTCTAACTAGTTTTGTCATTGCTCCTTTTTTTCTGAATATGAATGAAAGTGGGTTTTGGTTGTTGTTTTTTTGTTTGCTTGTTTTGTGGTTGTGGTTTTGGTGGGGGTTTGTTTGTTTGTTTGTTTTTGTTTTTTTATGGAAAGGAGATCCATATAATAACCTTTCAACAGAGGCAGTAAACCTGCTTGTGTTTCTCTGATAAACCCCCTAACCTACAAACACACATGCATCAAACCCATAAAAAGCAAAATTAATTTTCCTATCACATGGGAAAATCCCTGCACTCAAGCTGTTCTCAGTTTGAGCTGTTTCCTAATGTGGGAGTGGTTGTAGATGGTGCTTTCTTGCAACCCACTCATGGTACAACATCTTCACCTCCTCTGCTGGCAGTCTAGGTTGAAACCACAGATGAGTTACCACAGGCAGTCTCCGAAGCAGTCAGTATATTTGGCAGTAGAACTGAACCACAACAAATATTCTTAATTCTTGTATTTCCTGAACTTAACAATTAGATCTTCAGAGAAAAGAATTACTTGGTGTCAGAGCTATGATACAATCAGTGAGTACCAGCTGTCTCATTTCTATGGTTATGCATCCTTTCTTTCTTAAAGGTCAGCTCTTCTAAGTGTTTTTAAGACTTACACGTGCAGCTCCTCCAGTTCCACTGCTTTCGTCAAGGATGCCATTTTACTGGTATTTTCTTGTTGAACCTGTTGACATCTACAGTTCTGGTAGCGCCTAAGTTATATAAGCTTAATTGCTAATGGTCTTATAAACTCAGGCATGGCAACTGCAATTCTTAGAGGAAAGAAGCGTAAATGAGAAATTTACTCAGAGAGTCTACCACATCACATGAGTAAGTGACATCCTTACAGGTTTTCCCGTGTATGCAGGAATCCAGTAGCCTGCCAGATTTCACATGAGTATTCCTGGGACGTGCAGCAAGCTCTGCTGGACAAGCACAGTTGACAGCAAGTGCTTGGGGGATTGCATACAAAGGAAGGAAGGTGAAGCGGGAAGCGTGAGGATGCAACAAGACAAGAGAGTAGTTCACAAAGGGAGACATACCAGCCAGACATTTTCCTGTTCTGAGCAGATCCCAACATCTATTGGCACCGGAATCCCTGTCTTTCTATCCTTGTATCTCCATTGACTTAGAGGGGAGGAGGTTATTTGGGATAAGAAATCTGCCATATATGTATGGCCAAACCCCTGTTCTGTTCACCAGAATAATACAGAATACACTTCTGTTATTTGTAGTGCACTTTCTGATCTCCTTTGACTCTCCCACAGGAGAGACCTGGGATTCCAGGACCCTACCTCTCTGGAAGTGTCTTAACTACTCATCCTGCTTCTGCTCTAGAAACTTGCATCTAACTGACCTTGACCAACTCAGACATTTGTGTTCCTCTTCCTATGCACTCCTAACTCCAGGAGTGTTTAAAACCTCTGATCTCCTACAAGCACAATTTCTTTCTTATTAAAAAAAAAAAAAAAAAAAAAAGACACCCATCAAGAAACCCATTTAAAAAAAAAATTAAAAAAAAAAGTTGTTATAGCTGACATTTTTCCTTTTGGTAACAGAAGGCTGGAATCCTACCAACCAGGTTCTGAAGAACTAACAGATGACCACCCATCAGACTACAGAGGGTTTTTTATTGCATCCAAGCTGGAATTAGCCCAAAGATACTAATTGAGGTGGACAATGAACAACACTGTCAAGTGCCATGATGATCACACCCTGGATAAGTATTTGTTTCCATTTGTGTACAGCATTGTGATGATCATCAGTATTCCCATCAACTGCATATTCCTCTATGCATCTTGCGTTCAGGTGAGGAAAAGGAATGAGTTAGCAGTCTACCTCTTCAGCCTAGCCCTGGCTGACCTTTTGTATTCTCTGATTCTGCCTCTGTGGATTGATTATGCCTGGAATGGAGATAACTGGAGGCTCTCCGCCTTGCTTTGTCAGATTTCTGCCTTCCTTATGTATATGAATTTCTACACCAGTGCTGCATTCCTTGTTTGCATCTCTGTTAACAGGTACCTGGCATTAGTTCACCCTTTGAAGCTCCAGCACTTGCGCACAAGAAGATTTTCATTGATTGTGAGCATAATTGTTTGGCTTCTGGAAAGCATCTTGAATTCAGTCATATTGATGCACAACGAAGTATTCAGTGATCCTTGCAATTTCACTAATCATACATTATGCTATGATCATTACCCCCTGCAACACTGGCAGTCATGGGTAAATTTTTTCCGGATATGCTTAGGGTACCTGGTCCCTTTGATAATCATTTTGTTTTGCTACCATAAAATCTACCAAGTAGTGAGGTGTAATCAAGCTACAGTAGAAGAAGAAAAGAAAAAAGTGAGGAAACTTATTCTGAACATCACAGTTACTTTCATTGTTTGCTTCACTCCTTATCATGTTATATTGTTTATTCGTAGCATCAAAGAACCTTACACCACTGACCCTCAGCTTTTGCAGCTGATGTATAAGGTTTACAGAATCACACAGGCCTTAACAAGTTTGAATTGCATTGCTGATCCCATTCTTTACTGCTTTGTGAGTGAAACTGCACGAACGGACATACTGAACTTGCTCAGGTGTTGCCTGTGCCTACGAAAGCATGAGGGAGAACAAGCAAAAGACCATGCTCTGTGCAGTTCTGCTATAAAGCATAGTACATTGGTCACCTACAGAACTTCCTGTGAAATAGATATTGTCAGACATGCCTGACTGACCACATTCAAAGCAAAACTGGATAACCTAAAGGGGAAAGAAAGAAAAAAATCTTCCTCAGTCTGTACCTAGAAAATACCCCAAAAGTCACAGAGACTAATGTAAGCAAAACCAGTAGCTGGAGCTAATAAGAACTTACTACAGGGTCACTGAAATCAATTAAGTATCAACATATATCTTTAAATCAGGCATGGTACCTAAATGCAAATGCACAGTCAAGAAAGATAATCATGACACATTGACAAAATTTCTGAAGATCTCCCACAGAACTGCCTCTTGTCACAGCTTGCAAGCATGCTCATGTGCTGGGCATACACATACTCAGCTGTAGGAAGGCTGAAGTCCTCTTAACTTAATCATTTGGAGTTTTTTTGTTTTAGTAGAAACTGAAAGATTAGCTTGGAAGGAGCATCAAAAAGGATTAAAAAAAAACCCAAACCAGTACTGTGATAGAAGTGAATAAAGCACACACACATCGAGATCATTCAAATGGCTGACAAAAGAGCAGAGGGGGGTGGGGAGGGGTGCATGTGTGTGTAAATCTTTGCTCTAATTTCATGGTGTAATTTATGCTGCTATGATCATTTCTTTGCAATGTCTCAAGTTTTTTTAGCATACCCCTGAGATTAGCCACTTCTTAAAATTGTTTACCTCATGTGGAGAGGTACTTAACATGCTCTTAAGCTTTTCAGCTATTGTTTTCTTTGGAAGATACATATTCTAATGTATAACCATATGTCATACAGTTTCATTACAGTATCAGGTTTCAGATAGTTGAAGATACTTCAAGTGCCTATAAAGAACAAAATCCTAGCCACTGGTGGTTTAACTCATATAAATTTTTCCTGATATGTGCAGGAAGGAAAGAGAAGGATTGAAAGGTGAGGTTTCGCATCTCCACAATGTAAAGGACCAGCCTTTACCCTTGCTTATTTTGACTGAAATCTGGAGTGTAGTTACATTTGCAGAGTCAATTGAGCAAGAAGGTTTATATCCATTTACTTAACTGCATCTGGAGGCCTCAGCTGGCATTTCCAGGGTTCTCAGTCTGACAGTTTAAAAAAAAAAAAAAAGAAAAACAAACAAACAACAAACCAGCAAGATATACTGACAAACCAGTAAAGAACAGAAATGTAAGAACAAACAGTAAGAATGACAGCAAAAGAACCCATTGCACAGGGGGACTTTTAAGATAGTATTTTCTTTTTCCTTTCTTTGAAAGGATTGAACTTAGCACAGATCAAAAGTACAGCTGTTATTTCAGGTACCTGCTCCTGTACAGGCCCCTGCAACATCTCTGTGGTTCCCTGATAGTGGCGGGCATTCGACGATCTGAAAAGAGTTAAAACACCATAGAAATTCTTTTTTTCTCCTCTCACAACCTGTTCACTTTTTTTCAATTACCAGGAAGAATTCTGGGCTTTGGTCATTTTCCAGTTTCACAGGGAACAATTTTTACTTTCTGTCAAAAAAATCCCCCCTCTAGCAAGTCTGTGTAGTGGAATTTCACCAACACTTTTTCAGCCCACTTCTAGGTCTGACATTGTACTTAGAGTATGAGCATACAGTTCCCACAAGCGGTATGTACATTCTCATGAGAGGATCCCTCTGAATGTAAATTACAAAGTTCTCCATTACGAAGAGCCTCTTTCGTTGTTTTCATGAGTTCCTGTTTGTGTCTATTTATACTTTCAACTAATTTCACATTCCGAGAGGGGAACTTGAGAGTCTGAGGAGGCTGGACTTGTTCAGCCTGGAGAAGACTTTGGGGAACCTAATGACAGTCTTGCAATACCTGCAAGGAGGGTATTGAGAAGACAGAGCCAAGCTCTTCAAAAGAGTGCATAGCAGGACAAGAAATCATGTGCATATCTTGAAGCAAGAAGGGTCAAGGCCAAGCAGTGGAGCAGGTTGCACCAAGATGTTCTGCATTCTCCATCCTGACAGGTTTTCAAGACTTGAATGACTAAAGCCCTGAGAAACCAGGTCTAGCCTCAGAGCTGACCTTCCTTTGTGAAGAAGGTTGGACTAGAGACTTCCTGAGATCCCTTCCAACCAGAATTGTTGTGATCCTATGAACTGTGTATGTCACTATTCTGGCAACTGGCTGTTGCCTTCCTCTCTAAAAAAGTATGTTTCCTTCCCTTCTTTGTTTCCATTTGCTGGATTTTGTTTTGGTTTGATGCGGTGGGGTTTTTCCCATAATATCTTTTTATATATTATGAAGGAAAATGCCTGTAAGCAGCAGTGCAAGTTTTTTCACCACAGCTTTGTGTTGACCTATGTATTTTGCAATAAAATGTGAAATTTCATTGCAGCACTGGAATAAAAGCAGAACTGAGCTTCACTGTAACTTGATGGAAAAAAGAACTCGGTGGTTCATTTCTAGACATTTCACATGACAGAAAGGTTGGCAAGTTAATTCTACTGGGGCTTTTAATTTATTTTCAATAAAGAATAATGAAAACTAAAACTAAGCAATAAAACTGAGTCAAATTTAACTTGTGCTTTGGGGAGTAGCAAGAACTGACTGCTCTGCAGGGGACGGGGAGCCAGGAGCTGAGGGTGACAGCCAGTCAGGCTGGGCAGCATCCTCACCAAAAAGCCACGCAGTGCCACAGCACCCTAGCAAGGCACACAGAGCAGGTCCAGTGTTGGTCAACAGCTCTGTGATCACTAGACAAATCCATAGTGGCGAGGCAGGTCTGAGGTCAAGCCAAGATGACAAGTCAGGAAGACAAAGTCAGGATCAGCAAGGTATGACAGCTGTACTGTGTCAGCACTGGCCTCCACACAGGCAGCTGAACCCAAAGGAGGCAGGAGAAGAGACCACAAATTCTGGTGGTAAAATTAGGGCCCTGACCTTGTGCAAAGAGCTTAATTTCCACAAAATTTGGCCCTCAGTTTTTATACATTTCAATATTCCACCAATGCTCATGAAAGCCATAGGCTGGACCAGCTTAGAGTGGTATGCGTGGGTGTTTTTCACAGCATTATTTCCTATAATACCTCCCTGAATTTCTGAAGATCCACTTCAAAATAAAGGAAAACAATGACTGGCCTATAGGCTGGGAACCACAGAAAAGCTCAGATAAATTCAGAGTCCTATCACTTTATGATAATATAATGTAGGTACCTAATCCCTTAGATTATTCTGAAATGCTCGGTCTCTGCATTCAAATCACAGCCCTCTGGAGAAATGAGGAAATATTTAGATGTAAAGACTACAATGTCCTGTACTTCAATCATTTATGTATCTGCTTCATTATTCTTATATAGCTAAAAAGCTACACATTTTTTTAATTCTCTCCCCACATTTTTTGTCCCAGCTGGAGCAAATTTATCACATGAAGGTGAACATACATGTTCTTTTTAAAATTGCACTGTTAGAGAAGACTTACTTTTTACCATGCAAAAATAGTGTAGTGATAAGTAAATGTCTTCATTCAGAATCCAATCCGCACTGTATTATTGTTACTGAATATTCCACTTAGAATTTCTAATTGCTCTGCAGGCAAAAACAAGTGCTAAATCACAAGAACTCTTCCCAAAGCAAGGCCATTCCTTAGAGAAAATTTTATAAAATTTAAATGTCTATTTAATGGCAAGAAGAAATGCATGCTTTCAAATTCCATTTTCCTCACAGACAATGCCTAAAAGTACTAATGTGTGGCCTCAGTAAGTCACTGTAGTTCCTATCTCACTTTCCAGTCTATATGATAAGAACATGGATAATTAAAAGGGCTGTGATGGTAATTTAGTTAATATTCACAGGGTGTGAAATGTGAGTGCCAAATTATATTGTTGTCAGTATAACAACAGCAGGGGCAAATTTATATCCGGAATTCACTTAAAGCAGCATCCATCTGCCAGAAGTCTAGCAAAGATATACCTCAGCTTCATTAAGTTTAGGAGCTTTTCAATGAACTGTGGTGACCTAGCTGGTGGAATTTCAAACAATCTGTTTGTCCTGGAGTCTTAGCTATAGCCAGCACCACAATGTTCATGAAGATTATTATTCTTTTCTCATGCAGCTACACATGAGCTTTGCTTTGTTAATGACAGTAGGACCATCCCTGACTCGCATGGTTGTAGGGGCCAGCTCGTTTTGTTTTTGTGATGGGGTTTTTTTGAGTCTTTAGCACATCTAACTTCAGAGCCCCTGAGATAGATGATAGGAAGAGTGAATTTGATTTATAAGTTTAATATATTCTGCTTTCTGTTTCTAGTCACAGAGATGCTACTAAAATACTTATGATTAGTCTAGTAACAATCTTCAGCAGTGTCACTCTTAACTTAATGCCAGAAAAGAAAGGAGCATTGGACCATAATTTAGCCACGTGCCACTTTCCATATTACTTATCAGTTTCATCAGTGTCATCACCACTCTAGTTTTCTATTTTCTAATGTAATAAAGGAGAAAACTGTTCATTTGCTCCCTGCCTCCACACAGCATAGAGAGAGGCACTTGGGACCCACATGACCACAGTGGCAGAAGATCTTGCACAGAACAAGACCGTGGTGAAGGAAAGCAAAGTGTGACTCTGAGCTCAGAAGGAGCCAGGGGCAGCTGCTGCACCCACAGGCCAGTGCTGACAACAGCTAGGGTTTCCCTTCTGTGTGGGACAGCAGCTCCTCGTGGTCCCAGAGTCCTGCAAGATGGCAACCTGCCCCTACCCAAGGCTTCCTGCTCTGCCACACCCACAGGGTCTGTGAAGGTGCTGATCCAAGGCATCATTTGATAAGTAATGCTCTGCTGCTGATAAGGGTAAAGGGAGCAAAACAACTTGTGCATATCATAAAGGTTTTTCTTTTATCACTGCACCACAATAGCTGTGCTACTGCTAAATTGCTAGCCTAAGCTAACACAAAGAGGTTTTTGATGCTTAGCTTTGAATTAAAGGTAACCAAGCTCCTCCACCTAAATCTTGTAACATCCTTGAAAGATGTGAAGTCTGTTCTAGACTGGGCCTTTGGGGAAAAAAACAAACCAAACCAAACACAACAAACAAACAAACCAACCCCAAACACTCAGTTTCAAAAACTTACAGAAATATTTAACAGCAGTAAGCACCATAACTCCGTCTGCAGCAAGGAAGATAGCTTTGAGGAAAAAAAAAAAAAACACACCATGATTCTTCCTGTCTCACTGTTATTTATAGTCATGATTTCTTCAGAATTTTTTCATGTGGTTATTTGAAAGTCACAGGTCTTGGAACTAGACGTTCTTATGTATTTCCCCTTACTTCTTCTTGTGTTTTATGTTTATCACTTCACAAAGAATTTTGATAATGTGAATTTTAAATACCCAGCTGTAGGAGGGGGAAAACAGGATCAAAAATATGTTTTAAATGTCATTATTTTTAATAAAATCTTGTCTGTGATTTGCTATGCATTTTTATTTTTAAAGCTTAACGTTCAGTTTATTTCTTCACTGTAACAAGAAGTAACCCACAAAGGATGTCAGGTTATAAGTAATGCAAAAGTGGAAAATTTGAGAATGATTGGGTAGCTATGAAAAAGCTTTGCAGACTACAAATTTCTGTCCAATCATTCAGCTCAAGCCCAAGGACTCCGCAAAATGGGTTTAACTAGAACTCTTTGCAAAAATTTCCTAACGTGGTATGTCTAGGTTTCTCTTTTCTTTGTTGTGCATCCATTTTCATTCATTACAGACATATTACAAGTGAAACCATTTTCTGGATACTGCTTTGGTTTTTAGTCAGTTATGCAGTTTATTTTTAGCAGTTCATTCAGAGAAACCCGCACCAAGAACTCAGAGAGCCTTTGAAGCACTACCATTGCAGGAGACATAAGACATCCACATTCACTCCAGAGCCCTGTAAATACACTCCAAAGACACTAAGGCAAGCATCTTAGTGATTATAGCAAGAGGTGAAAGGAATATCTATGCATAAACATTATATATATTATTTTCCGGAAAATGCCTAGTTTCCTGTCACCTCAACAAATTAATTTTTACATAAATGCTTGATTTGTTCTTGTGAAGTATTATTTAGCATTTTCACTCAAATAAATGCAGCAAAATATTACACAGAGATAAATGTCTCAGTTGTATTTAGAGCAGACTGAAATGAGTGAGCTGAGAGAATACCCTCACTAGGTGGCGATTTAGGTCCAGGCTTTATAGGCTAGCAGAAAAAAAAAATCCTAGTTTAAAGATGAATACACAAGAAAATGAAGCCTGGGAACAGAACTGTCCACTGCACCTCAAATTCCCATGAAGCTGGTGTGAGCCATCATGATCTTCTCAGCCTCTGCCTTGAGCTGTTGCAAGCTGTCAGGCTGTGGATCATCAGACACAGGAGCTCAAAACAAAAGGCCAGACACTGAGCCTTGTAAGCTTTCTTCCAGCCTGAATTTATTAACAGCTTATTTATGCTTACTTTTCTTTATCACAACTTTTTTAATTCACTCTACTTGCTTCCTAGTATTTATGTGCATACATATACAGACAACAGGAATCTATATGCTAAACAAAGCAGGCTCTTCCAGCCTCTAGCCTAATGAGCCCCTTATTCCTAAACTCATCCCACTATCCTTTTTCTTCTCATGTCCTAGCCAAGGTCTGTTCTTGGGACTGGCACCAGTTCCAGGGAAGCAGCAGTGCTCACTCAGAGATGCTGTAATGCTCCCCTATGTCTTCCAAAACACCACATTTGATCTGTTACACCAGCACATATATGACACATTTCAACAGTTCAAACTTACCCTGCAATTGGTCAGCTCTTCAGGAATTTGTAGCAGATGAGTTCCCAAGGCTACAGCTCTCTTAGTCTCAGCCTCCAAGTACATCAAAATATATTTTGTACTGCTGAATACCCCCACCCCCTGAGATTCATGCTTTACCTTTTTATTGCTTTGCATACATTCATTTCCCTGAAGTACAATAAAACATTTTCATCTACACCTTTTCTCAATGATCAGAGCCTTCAGTTGCTGCACTAGTATCATGTCCTCCTACATCACTTCTTTAATCACTGCAAGTATTCAGCATCATATCTTGAGCAATTCTGGTTCTTCACTTTTTTTTTTAACCCAGGATCTCACATTAGAGTAAAGCTTTTCAGGTGCTTTATACCCACCACATCTGCTTCCTGGAAGGACTAGAGGACTAGGCCTGCTCCTCTTGTTAAGTCTATTACCAACTGTTGTGGGTTAACCCCTGTAGGCAGCTGAGCCCCACCCAGCTGCTCACTCATTCCTGCCTGGTAGGGTGGGGAAGAGGATTGTAAGGATAAAAATGAGAAAACTCATGGCTCAGGATAAAGACAGGTTAATAGGTAAAGCAAAAGCTGCACACCAAGCAAAACAAAACAAAAAATTCATTCACCACTTCCCGTTAGCAAGTAGGTGTTCAGCAATCTCCAGGAGAACAGGGCTCCATCACACATAAGTTACTTGGAAAAACAAACCCTATCACTTGCTGCCTTCCTCCTTCTTCCCCCAGCTTTATATGCTGAGCATGATGTCATGTGGTATGGAATATCCCTTTGGTCAGTTGGGGTCAGCTGTCCTGGCTGTGTCCCCTCCCAGTTTCTTGTGCACCCCCAGTCTACTTGCTGGTGGGGTGGTGTGAGGAGCAGAAAAGGCCAGTTATACAAGCTTCTTTTGTTATTTCAGTGACACCTTTGAATCTTATCAACCTTAGAAGTCAAAATATTCATCAATTAACTAGCTTTCTGAACAATTTTAGTCTTCATTTCAAAGTGATTTATGCATTTCAGGAAGCAGTATGGCATTAATTAAATTATCAGCATTTATTAACTTTGCTCTTGTGTGTTCAGTTTTTATTTCAAGCTATATTATTCAAGTGAAAAAATGACATTTCAGTAATTGATATTCTGAGATGATTGCAAATGTCTGCAACTAAAACAAGGAATTAAAACTAATAAACCCTGCATTGAACTATATATACTTCAGCTTTTACCATCAGGACGTACTTGGCCATTAAAATGCAAACGATGTCCTGTACACTGTCAACTCTCATTTTGCTGGTTCAATCATATGTATTTAAATATTAAATGTAACAAAAAACAACCAAACAAACAAAAAAAAACCCAAACAAAATTAATGGGATTTTTTTTTTTTTAAAGGATATGGCCTTGAGCAACGTGGTCTAAAGGGAGGTATCCCTGCCCGTGGAAAGGGGGTTGGAATGAGGTAATCCTTACGGGCCCTTCTAACCCAAACCATTCTATGAATTTAAATGTTAGGTTGTACAAGTTCATCCAATATGAAGCATTAGGCTCTTCTTCTTCATTTTTCTTCTGCCTCCATTTCACTAGTCCTTGACATCCATTCACTTCTTTTCGTCTTTTTCCAAAGTTCGTTCTTCTCTATTGCTCCACCTTGCTTCATTATATATCCAAGAAGAATATTTATAAAATAATCTCTGCTTACCTCCTCACATCTTTATCACTAACATAAGAAACCCTGAGTCACTGCACAATAGAGGGAAGTGTCATGTTATTGGGGAAGGAAAAATAAAAAGTTCGCTAAGCATCAGCATTTTGGCTGGGTCAGAAAGGGCACATTTACCACAATGACAGCCACAAGCAGGATTCAGGAGAATTTTCTCATAGCCTGAGTGCAGTCTAGAGCTGATCACCATGAAGTCTTATATACATGCTGTGATGCCAGTAACTAAGTATCACTCAGCCACTCACTCACTCCTCCACCCTCCCAGTGGAATGGGGAAGAGAATCGAAAAAAAGAAGTAAAACCTATGGGTTGAGATAAGAACAGTTTAATAACTAAAATAAAAAAAAAAATAACAACT
>JAAGNO010027966.1:9941-22735 GCA_033439905.1 Ceryle rudis
GAGTTTGAGGTTTAAAATCTGCATTATTGACTAGACACCTCATTAAGAATCAAAATTTTAGGTTTTGGGAACATGGGACCTAATATGCAGTGTGATGAACTTTCATACCAGAAAAATTCACTAACTGCAGGAACAAAAATATAGAACATTCCATTTAAGTATTTTATGATTGATACAATCAATGTCATAGTGAAACATACAGGAAATCTGCAGCTGATACTCAGAAAGGATTACCTTGGTCTATAAACAACAATGAAAATATTTTGTAATAAGATTAGTCAGAAGACCTAGTACTCTGCAAAACCAGGCTCTCCAAATGGAGTATTGCTGATGACATGAAATGTATAGACAGAATAAAACAGACATTTTGAAAGGTGATGTAAATAACTGTTGCTTAATGTCATGTCTGGGTGTTTTTCTAGTTTAAAGAGGTACTACCAGGAAGATGTTCCCATTAGTATGGGAGTCCAGCTCTAATATGAAACCAATCCTTAGCACAGACCTTTGATGTAGTGGTTTGTTTTTTTTTTTTTTCTAGAAGCAGTGCTACATGAATTAATCTAAGCATATAATCATATATTCTTTATTCCTTCCAGTTTAACATCTGTTTTGTAGAGAAAAGTAGAAAATGCAAAAGTTATAGAAAAGACAAAGCTGGATATTGCTATGACTGTGCAGACAGAGCAATCTTTCCAGGAATAAAAACATTTTGCTGATGTATGATGGGGTCTATAGCAGCAGCAAATGGCCTGAAGCTATAGTTAAAACTGAGCTGTCTGAGGGATAGAATGAAAAGAAAAATATCTACTTTTTGGTACTCTAACCCTTAGAAACCATCAATAATGATATTATTGATCCACTATTCCTTTGTTTATGTTGTCAAGTTTGAACAACTTACTGATTTCATGCATTATAAGATTCAGTAATGTTATGAAAAATACATTTTGGTTACTGTGTCTCTGTAACTGCTTATGAGGTTAAGCTTCAGAATGAAGCTGATAAACAATTAGATAACATACTAATTAATAGGGTTGGTGTAGTCCATCAGATGCTAACACAGGTTTACATGAGTCGCTTGTGATAATCACAGGGAAAGGTAAGCAGACCAAGAGATGCAGAAACACAGCATTTAAAATATATTGCAAGAGTTAAATGCACTGGTACTGCTAAAACACATAAGCATTCACAGTAAGGGTAAAGTAATTAACTAGTGTGTAATACATGTATGATAGAAGTTGATAACCAGAGGGGAAATGCATGATATGTTTCACAAAGGACAGACCAAATGTGTATTTGAAAAGCTGAAGTATGGACAAGTTTAAAGTTGAGTGTATGATAAAGCTTGGGATGCAAAAGTTGAGTGGTCAGCACTGTTAGTAGCCCTGCTTGCTGGGCTGTTCTGCTGCTGTGTGTGGAGACCCAGGGTGACGGTGCCACTTTCCCTGGGTCATGGCACTTTCCTCCCTCATCCTTTCAGATAAATAACACCGCAGACAGAAGATCACTGAATAACAGTAACCTTTGTTGTGGAATTAATTTATCTTTCCTACAACTCTGTATAACTGGGTATGTACAGTATCAGCTCTCTCCAATACTTTTAGCTGGAGGTAATTTTTAGGATTATGTTTTCTGATATAGGAGTTAGTACTGGGTAGGTATGTTTTTGCAAGGGTGCTAGCTAGGGAATTGGAATGGGAGGAGTTTTTATGTCTGTCTGTTTTTAAGTATTACCTTCTGTATACCTAAATATTTGATTAAGTAAATGGATAACATTCTGGAAGATTCAGCCAAATCAGCATTCTGCTGCTGATGTAGGGGAGAACAATGTAAGTGAGATCTGCTCTGTGCTAATGGCATTAATGAGAATAATTTCCATGGGATGTTGATGTATTATCATATTCACCATCCATTATTTCTCATTGCTAGCTTTCTTTTAATGCAGGAATAAAAATTCTTTAATTAATTCTTGTCCCTTTGATACTGATATTAAATGCTGGTAGACAATTGTTTTCCAATGAAAAAATATATGATTATACTCTGTTAGACAGGTTCATATGTTTTTGATTTTTACAACAAGAGAGTTTATTACTATGGTGACATTAATGCAGAGTAATGTTTTCCAAACAAGCTGTTACCAACAGATAAACACTGATTTGGTATTTGTCAACCAAAGGCGGGATTAAAGCATGTTATTGTACTAAAACCATTAACTGCAGGAGGGATGGTCAGGACCATAATATTTTGTTCTTACAGGAGTGTTTCACACTACAACAATTTGAGAAGCTGTTGATGCTGTGTTGTGTGAAGACACTCTTTATTGGTTCCTTGGATATCTAAACCCAGGAGATTATTGCCAGCCCTTTAGCTAAGGGTCTGTAAACCTCCCTATTATGGATTTTTATTTAGATGTTGATAGGTGAAACATATTTTTACCGAAGCAAAGTTTAATGTAGTCTGAAAGAGTGGTCAGAGATAATATTGTGACCTCAAGCTTGGTTTACCAAGGGACAGCAGTTGAGAAATGCACTGAGGGATATTTCTATGCTCCCTTCTTTGAGATGACAGGCTGGACATCAGTGATGTTGATCAAGACCCAGCGGTTTTACATCAGAGCATGCCTCATGATGAGGCATGCTGGATATGCAGCTAACACAGAGAATGAGAACGCATCACAGATGAGCTCTTTCCCTCATAATTTTTACTATGTCACAGTTCCAAATCAACATACAATAAACGGCTCTGTCATGGAAGGTACAAATTTTTATTTCATTTCAGTGAGTGACTGTATTCTGAAGCATCTTTATTTCAAAAACTCCAAGGGAAAGTGAATTTTACAGGTCATTTACCATGAGCAACGTCTTCACTGTGATTTTTAGAATTCTCTGAAAGCAGTTTCTGGAATGCTGTAATTAAAAAGTGGTTTTAAAAAAAGCCACAATAAAAAAAATCCTGTAGTTTAAGACTTGCACAAATGCTTATCAAGATAAAATCTAATTTGATTTACATTCTTCCTTCTGCCAGTGCAAGAGCTGTCAAGCCACCTGTAGTCCATGACCTGACTGCTTCAGACCATGCTGAACTTAGTGCTGAGACGTTCTAGGGAGATTATCTGGTTTGGAACTCTTTCTTCTTATAAGAGAAGAAAGATAATGATGGTGCCAGATGAGGGTATTGCTGCCTGTGGGACTTTGAGAGAGGCAAAAGCACTCTACTGTCTACCTGTGGCTGAACCCATCCTTGGACCAAGGCAGTAGCTTGGAGGTGGGATTAGACTCGCTCCATGGCTGTACTGTCCACTTCCTGTTGTTGGCTTTCAGAGAGGGTTCTGTTTTTTTTGCAACATGGGAAAAATGTATGGGGAATGGTGTGAGGTTTGGGCTTGAAATCAGAAGTATGAGCCACGTGCTCATACTCACAGTTCCCTGTAGGTCGGTGGTCTCTGCACTGCTGTGCAGCTTTACTGCAGGTAGAGCTGTTGAAACTGCTCCTGGAGGGTGGATTTACACTAGGGGGTTCATAATTGCAGTTTTCTATGCCATTTATACTGGTGAAATAAAATCACCTCTCCAAAAGGTGTTAGCAGAGCTGAAATGAGCTAATTACACCTTTAAAATGAATATTTGTGGAAAATTTTCTTCACTACTTATTTCTTCTAACTCATCTCTCTACTGAGCACTAATAATTCAGTCCTACTTTTGTCATCACATTCAGTTTTTATCCAGGAAAGCACTTTTCTGTCCAGTTTTATTCACTGAATCTACTTTGCTGTACTTTGTGGAGAACTTGTCCCTTTTATAGGAAATGAAATGAGTCTCATCCATTATTAGACAGAGGAAAAGAGCAGGTTATGGCCTTGGAGGCTCCTACCCCTGAGTCTACATCCAGATAATGTCCAGAGATCCTGAACCTAAGCCTGAATGCTCAGAAGCTCCTGCAGAGTTCTGGCACCATGCCCAAGTAATTTATGTTAATATGATTTCTGGAGTTCTTCTGTCTTATTCTTTTAAGCCTTTGTGTTTGACAGCACTTCACTTTCATTATCTTTAAAGATCAGCACTAAAGTAGATATTTCCTCTCTGTTCCCTCTGTGAAAACCAAAACAAATAAATCACTTAGCTTCTTTGCTCTTTAGTCTCCTCACTGTGTTATTTTTAATCATTTTGACCTTGTAAACCCAATGACTTTTATAAAAGAATCTCGAGATATACTTAAGAGATTCCTTTGTATCAGCAATATGTTTGAATGAAGTTCTATTATTTTATTAGACACTGTATTTTTCTTTTTTTCTTTTTCTGCCACAACATTGAAAATGTTGTCATGGCCTTACCAGTATTTCAGCTAAGTGACTTTATGTTATATCCATCCGGGATAGACATTATGGTTTATCATTTTTGAGTATTCATTAGGCAGTAAATGAAAATTGATAATTAACAATCTGAAGAATCTATTTCCACTAAGTGTACTGCACAGATATGTTTTTGAATGATTTCCATCTACTCATTATATCAGTTCAGTGTGAGATCTGTCAGAGACTCATTGTCAGTATAGCTCATTTTATCCAAAGGATTTGTGGTGTTCTTTTGCTGGTTTACTTGTTAAAAAAAACCAAAACCAAAACCAACCAGCCAAACACCGTCAACCCTCCCCAAACCAAAAAACCAAACCAGACCAAACCAAACCCCAAAACCCCCCAAACAAACAAAAAAACCCCAACGACCACTCAAGCAAAAACCCCACAAATCAAAACCCGAAACCAGTGAAAACCTATGTTTTTGTAATAAGTACAAGTATAGGAAAATTTTGTGTTCCTCAGGGCTCAGTATTAGGACCACTTCTGTTTAACATCTTTATCAACAATCTTGATGAGATAGAATTCACTGTCAGTAAGTTTGCAGATGCTACAAAGTTGGGTGGAAGTGTTGATCTCCAGGGCAGGGAAGGTCTGCAGAGGCACTTGGACAGGCTGGATTGATGGGCCAACGTCAATGGTATGAGATTTAACAAAGCCAAGTGCTGCGTCCTACACTTGGGTCACATCAACCCCAAGCAATGCTACAGGCTTGGGGAAGACTAGTTGGAAAGCTGCCTGGCAGAAAGGGACCTGGGGGTACTGATCAACAAGTGGCTGAATATGAGCCAGAGTGTCCCCAGGTGCCCAAAAAGGTCAACACCTTCCTGGCCTGTACTAGAAAAAGTGTGACCAGAAGGACCAGGGAGGTGATTGTCCCTCTGTACTCGGCACTGGTGAGCCCACACTTTGAATACTGTGTTCAGTTTTGGACACCTCAATACAAGAAACACACTGAGGCGATGAAGCGGGTCCAGAGAAGAGTGACTAAGCTGATGAAGGGCCTGGAGAACAGATCTTATAAGGAGTGGCTGAGGGAACTGGGTCTGTTTAGTCTGAAGAAAAGGAGGCTGAGGGGAGATGTTACTGCTCTCTACAACTACCTGAAAGTACATAGCAGAGAGGTAGGCACTGGTCTCTTCTGTCAAGTAATTAATGATACAACAAGAGGGAACAGCCTCAAGCTGCACCAGGGGAAGTTTAGACTGGACATGAGGAAAAAGTTTTCACTGAAAGAGTTGTCAGCCATTGGAACATGCTGCCCAGGGAAGTGGTTGAGTCACCATCCCTGGATGTGTTTAAAAGCTGTATAGATCTGATGCCTTGGGATATGGCTTAGTGGTGGACTTGGTAGGATAGGGCTAATAGTTGGACTTGATGATCTCAATGGTCATTTCCAACTTAAATGAATCTATGACTCCATGAATCTATGAAATACAATGTATTATATTTATTGGGATAAAAGCTTACATTCCAGACATTTTGCATCCAACAAAATGTTAAAGATTTCAAGTTTTGTGCCTGTGGCAGTTTTTAAACCAAAATATATTAGATTTTCACATTTGAAAAATATTAATCTGAAAATTTTGTAACTGTAGGCCATAATAATTTGCAGCCTGAGAATTTATTGTTGAGTATTTTCCATTAAATTTCATTTTCCACATAGTGAAATTCAATATTGTTGAAACATTTCAATATCTGTGAAAAAAAAGAAAAAAGAAAAAAGAAAAAAGAAAAAAAAAGAAAAAAGAAAAAAGAAAAAAGAAAAAAGAAAAAAGAAAGAAAAAAAAAAGAAGTCTGCACTTAATCTTCTATAAAACTTTCAAATAATTACAATGCAGGAGATTTGAGTTTTTGTTTTCTCTAGAACTGTCCAGAGGAACTGTCACAAGTCTGTCTCCTCTCATCTTTGGGAGAATGGCAATACTTTGCAGGCTTGTCTAACCCCTGGTCAGTGACAGTGCATACTACTGGGACAGCAGGAGTGGTACTTGGTGTTCTATGGCTTTGGTGACCCCCCTGAGGGTTTAGGAAGACATGAATTGCCCATCACCTTTGCATAATGAACATGCCTATGTGCCTTGTCCCTGTTTCTGATGGAGCTATTTGCATGGTTGTGGTTAAGCAAATTATCAGTGTGTTGGAAAAGAAAGTAATGAACAAATTCAACACATGACCTTCTTGTCTAATGCCACTGCACTTTAGAGCTTTAGATTACTGTACACTACAAACATCTCTGTCTTTCAAACAGTTATTTCCTGGCAGAACTCAATGTACTCTGTTACAAAGGAGATATGGTGGTACCAGTAAGAGTCTAGATCTCTAGTAATATTAATGTATTTTCAAGATAGTGCACTGCAATTAGCAACATGTGCAAACTCTGGATCCACTTAAAGAAAAAATGTACTAAAACACAAGAGTTTTCTGAAGTAGAAGTGGTAACAGAGTTTGTGTAATAAAATAATACTCCAAGTCATCTCTAGTTAAAAGAGCAATTTATGACATAGATTAACGATCAACATCAGGGAATAGGAAGGAAGCAACAGTTACATTTAAAAAAAAAAGTCTTATTACTAATCAGCTAGAGAAAATTGACCGATACTGTTAGGTCAGTCAAATCTTTAAGAAGCTAGACAATGGTTAAAACAATTATCTAGAGAAATTACTGTTTTTATAAAATGTGGCCAGTGCTTTACAATGCCAAAAATTACCTGGTTTTTATCCAGAATGCATTTAATTTCTTCAAGGAAGCTCTTGCTGCTGAAAAAAGTGCTTTTTCACCCACGTGACACAAAGTAATAGATGAATAACATCCACGGCAATGTAAAATGCAAAGCAAATATTAAAAATGTTAAAACCATTTCCTTTATTAGTATTCCTTTCTAGCCAATAATTAATTCTCTTTTATTAATTTACTGGTCTTGTGAGATTGTTAAAAATTAATTATTAATGAGTAGCAAATGGGATCACCACTACAACACAGCTGTTTTTTGTTAAAGCAATTAAGGCTGTCTGCATTTATGATCACATGGCTGATATAAATTTTGAGCAATAATTCAGACATTGTTTCTAACAGTGTTGAGTTATAGTTATGTTTACAAGTTTTAGACCCATACTGAAGAGACAATGTAGGGAAAGGTTTGTTTTGTATGAATTTCTCACAAAATGGGGAAGAGGTGATGAAGATAATTTTTGTAGCAGACACATCCAGGTTTCAGAGAAAAACTGACCATTCTTTCTCTGCAAAATTCTTCATGCTTTCCCTTCTTCAGTATTCATTGTTTAATAAAAGGCAAAATAATTTTGTTATTTTGGGAGAAAGAGGGGAAGGTTATGGTTTTGATTTTATCTTTCTGAGAAATAGGAGAATTTCTCTTAGACTTTCTGTAATTTTCTTCAAATGTTTGTGTGGAAAATAACTACTTTGGTTTTGACTAGAGTTAGCCTCAGATAGTGCACAGGCACTGTGCTTGTATGTGAGTAAATTGTCAACATTTACTGTGCATTTAGGCAAACACAGAATTAAACTTGCCCACAGTTACTAGCACGGTAATGTTGTTTGTACAGATCGTGGCTTAGCTATACAGAGGGAAGCCTGAGTGTGCTTAGATTTTATTTTGTTGACTACTTGGTACAGTTTTCAAGTCGAACTGAACCGGCAGCTGTTGAGGGAGCTGTACAGGCTCAAAAGTCAGCACTGCATAGTACACTCAACTGTTAGTTCTAAGTTTCTGCCTGAGTCTCCATTGGAAACAATCATCTGTATGAATTTAGATGTTGATGTGGGATAGGAGCAGGTGTAGAGCTCACAGCAACTATACTGTGAGTCAATACAAATTAAGAGTCTAAGACAGAGACTGAAAGCAAAAGGAAGCTTTGAGGGAGGACATTCAGCTCAACAAGGAGCCAAATACAGGGTGGAAGGTAGTGTGACAAAGATATTGAAGTAAAGGAATGTCTTCAGCTGCTACTGAAAAAGAAAAGGTAGGCATTCAAGGAAAAAAAATGTTGAAAAAAATAGATGTAAGACAAAGTGAAGGGTACCACAATAGCCCTCATAAATATTAATGGAAGTGATTAGCAATGGAGTAATGGTTGACACCACACCTGTTTCCATAAAATAACAATTGTTTGTATTTTTAAAAATACTGTAGATCAGAATGATTTTAATCTTTTGACAGAAGTAGAATTCCTGCTGCTATCATTGACAAAAAGATAAGATCTCCATCAAAGCACCCTATTTTTTGGAATGTTGATGGTGTACTACACATGTGATGCAGCATGTCTCTTGAAATAAATACATAAATACAGGTATATACCATATAAAATACAACTAAAGTTAATGAGCTGTTTCTTCACCTGTTGGAAATGTTGAGAGCTTTCCTGCTTTGTATGGAAGGTCATTATAGCCTCAGAGGGTTCCATTTTCCTTTGTCTGGAAAAACAGAAGAGAGAAAAGCTCTTAATTATGTAAGTTTCAGATCAATCATTGTCTCCTTTGTCCTTGCAAGAAAATCCCTGCCAAGTTCACATGGCATTGGACATGCAATAGACCAAGTAATTTTAGTATATTTGAGGACATTCCTCAAAATCCCTTTTAACTGAAAAGGAATTTCCAATTCCTTTCAAGGAATTGGGCAAGTGAGCCAGCACCCTTTTCCCAGGTCTTTTCAAATGTGTCCTTGTTTTCTGAAGTGCTCAGTTCATAATATAATTTACTTAACAGCTCTACTTTTGACTATATAATGAAACTTTTGACTTCTGAGCTGCTTTTCCTTTACAAGTCTCTGTCTTTTGCTGTGAAATTCACTGACAGATTAAGGTCAGAAATCAGCATGAGAGGACTGGAGTGTTAGGGGTGGAAAAAGACATGGAGGTTCTTTTAACCCCAACAATTGTAGGTTTTTCACATGCTGAAAGTTCTAACATGTATCTGATGAAATGAAGACAGAAACTGAAAAGCCCGAGGACAAAACTATTTTTTTTTTGCAAAAGAAGTAAGCAGAACTTCTTCCAACACTGGATTACTTCCTTTTGAAGAACTGTAAGACCTCAGTTACTTTTTGTCCCTGCTCCCAGAACCTGTCTTGCCCTTTCACCCTTTGCTCTTCTTACTTTCAGTTATTTTCTCTTTTTTTCTCCTATCTCTTTTTGAAAAGTGCAGACTCTTTTTTTTTTTTTTTTTTTTTTTTTTCCCCATCTGTGGAGAAAAAACCTGTTTTAACAGTAAAGCTATTTTCAATAGGAACAAGTAGCCACAGTAATGGATAGTGACAATGAAAAGAGTAGCATTGTTGTAGTATACATGCTAACACGAGCCTGCTTTACCTTTGTCAAAATGCTGGTGCCAAGTACTAGGCTACTACAACACCCACAACATGAATTGTCTGATTTTGTCAGTTAAATCCTGAGATTCAAGCAAGTATCACAAATCTCTGGCATATACTGCCAAAATATTCCTTTTAAAGCAGTCTATAATTGAGTCAAACTTGTTAGGAAATGTGACCATTCTACCTATCACTTGGTTTCTTTCCAGTCTAATTTTACTGGTCTTCAATCATGCAAACATTCAAATGCAAGTCAAGGATATTGCTTGAATGCTTGACCAAAGAACCACATAAGATTCATTCAGTTTAATTTCCTAATACTAGCTCTGAACAACATGTTAATTCTTATGCACCAGTTGGTTCTTTGAATGCAAACTCTATATGCTTTACTGTCTGTTGGAGCAGCTTGCTTGTTTCGGTAAAGATATTGATCCTCTTACTACCTTTCAAGATCATTTCTGAGAGTTCTTTTTGTCATAAGGCATAATCACTGAATACCAATTCTGAAACTTATACATCCTGTGGATGATGAAAGTATTTTATAATTTGTATTGTGCTGTGTAACCTGATAACATTTTTATTGCAATGGTCTGGCACTGCCATGAGAACTGTTAATGTACAGGACAAGTGTCATCTCATCTCTGAAGAATGAGTAAAAGAAATCCTTTCCTTTCAAAGGAAAGTTGAGAGTAGTAGCACGAAAGAGCTTTATTTTTGAGGGTTCTTTGTCTCTTGGTGTAGAATGGCCAAGTGAAATGATGCATGACAACCACACACACATGCCACGCTACAGTTCTGGAACATGACTGGCCATTTTTGTTATGAGTTGGAGGCTGTTCTTCAAGCCATCAGGTCGCCACAGAGGACAGCTGGAGCAGCATCACAGGAGATCGCAGCATATGCTTCCCACAGTGTCCATTAACTTGTTGTAAAGAGCAGGAAGATCAGGAAACAGCATTTCACTCCATAAGTGTTCAAGCAGTGTCTGTGCATAGAAGCCCTTCCTGTCAAAAAAACATGCCTCTCCCCTGCCCCCTATCAATCACTTCTGAAGGGAAAGCAGAGGACTTTAGTTCAAATAAATTGGAGAGCAACCAATCTGTCTCCTGCTCCCTCTGTTGTTGTCCTGTTTGGTCAATTAAGCCTTAATTAGCTAGTAAGGTGCTTTGAGGCAGGAACCATATTATTTTATGAGTCAACTAAATATTTAACCCAATAGAATAACAAGCTTTTTTTGGCTTCTTTCATTCCCTTATATAAAGGCTGTACCAAATAAATAATGCAACTGACATTATTTTGTCTGTCAGACTGGTTCATAATGTCCTATGTCATGTGTGGCAGTCTCTACAGAGAAGTGGATGTACAAAGGGATTCTGCGCATGTATACAAAAGCAGCCCACAGTCACAAAAAGTTGGACCTTCTTTCACCTTAAGGTGACAACCCCCCATATTTCCAATTTCCAGGACAGTGAGAGTAGCTGGATTATATCACGGGTTTACATGTGAGAAATACAGTGAGAAGGAGAAACAAAATTAAGAATGGACCAGGTATTTTACCTACTAGGAATTCAGCTGTTTTTATGGTGACATGACTGAAATGGAATTTAGTTGGCTGTTCTACATAAAAGTTTCTGTTACCTTTTTGTTAGGCTTTTAGCTGCCTGTCCTTGAAATCTACAGAATGAGTGTTCATTTAGGTTGGGTAGACTAAATCTATGCTGACAGCTGTAAATTTAGGCTAAAAAAATGAATTACAGGTAAGGAAAAGAAGCACTATCTCCTTAGAGGTTGTATAAGCCAGATAGCTAATGTTATGAAGAAAACACTGATCAGACACTAGCTGATTGATTTTCCCCCTAGGCAGATATTAAACTGTGCAGCTGATGAAATTGTAAGTACTCATGTTTCTCTATCCTTCATTTTTCATTTTATTAGATTTAGTCTATTTGCTATACAGGATTTTTCCTGCAAAACCAAGCCTCCTAGGCAATAGCAGAAACAGGCTTCCCTTTCTATCTGTGGTCTTTAGGGACAAGCAATAAAATTCGTTGAAAACATTGCAGGCTTTGCTTTTTGCAGCAAGAGCCCCAGCAGAGCTGTGGTGCACAGCAGCAGTAACTCTGTCTCTCAGTCCATCCTCCCTTGTCCTGTCTCAGTGGTGCACCCATGTCAATGAGGTAGGTGAGACTGTAATGTCTCACAGAGACAAAATTCTGTGCATAGCAGTAGTCATTAATCATCCTACAAGGAAATTATGTTTAAGGGGCTGTCAAAGTTATGATGGCCTGCATGGAAAAAAAAACCCCTGAAATAAAAACCAGACTGAGAGCAGCAGAGGGCACTGGTGATTTAAAGTCATCCTTCTAAACCTATGAGGCTGCTGAATGATCCACATAGTTTCTTTTCTGTAGCACTGCATTGCCCGGAGTCTCATCTGATATCTCATCTGCTAATGTGAATGTATATATAATGGGCCTAATTTTCCTCTTATATTCTTTAGTTAAAATTGTGACTCCAACGAGGACAAGGCATTAGAGAGGAGAAAGTGAGAGCAGATTAAAATGTATTATTAGGAAGGATAACAAGGAAACAGAAGCACAAGCAATTTTTATGCCTGTTTAGAGAAGGTTAAAACATTCACAAAATAAATTATCTCAGAGAAACTATTTCTTATGTTCTTAGAGAAAAATATCACATGGTGCAATCAAAGATTTTTTTCAAACCATGACATAGCTCTGTGTGTGTTTGGGGTAAAAAACCTGGGAGCTTGTCATATTCTTTACAATCCCTGGTTAGTATAACTAATTCACTAAGAACATGAGAAAAAAAAAAAAGAAATTTCGTAAGGTGTAGTTTACTGATGCTAAACTGATGCTTTAAAATGGACATATTTTGTGTGTTTTATAAGGAAATAATTAAACATTCAAGCTCTGCACCTTTCACTGTTTCATTTAGCCTGGTTCATGGTTCAACTGCACAGCTGAAGGAGCACCCACTGAATTCTGCAGAGCTAGTCTTAACTGTGTATTTCTACCTGTGCCATCAACAGTTGCTTTCTCCTATCAGTATTTTCTTTTTTTTTTTTTTTTTTTTTTTTTTTTTTTTTTTTTTGTATTTGT
>JAAGNO010027968.1:0-38478 GCA_033439905.1 Ceryle rudis
TGGAGACTCCTCTCTGTTCCTGCTTAGCTCATAGTTAGTCCCTCTTATCTATACAAACCAAGGTTACTCAAAGCAGTTATCAGAGTTAGTTTCTTCTATTCAAAATTAAAAGACTACAACCAGACATTTATGTCTCACCTTGACCAGTTTCACTGCCCTCCTCTGCACCTGCTCCAGCAGATACTTTATACCACTCCTGTAGCCATGAGAGTAATAACAAGAATTTGATTTTTTTAAAGTGCAGCTTCTTGCAGTCCGTAATTTGGATTAAATAGGAGTAGGACTCAATGCAGCAGCTTGATTAAAAAAAAATAAAAGAAAGAAACAACAGTTTTTTCTGTTGCTGTCAGACGTCTTTTTTTCCCTGAGTGCTCTGGAGAACTCTGTGCTACTGCTAGATGAAAGTTTAGTAGAGGAAAAAGTTATAAAATACTCAGTATAAAGGTGATGACCCTTTGAGCTTGATACTGTGAGGTGCTGAGCATTCTGGTCTTGATCCAGCAAAGCACTTGAGCACCCACTGAAGTATGAACTTAAATGATTTGCTGGAAGTAAGCTAGAATGTTCCATATTTGCAAGACTGAAACGTGCACTTGGTAGTAGACCCCTTATTTATTTTGGGGGTCAGAATAAATCTTTTTTCTTTCAAGTACATCAGAGCAGGAATATTTTTGTTTTCTTTGAAAACATAATGTTCTGAGGCAACCAAGGAGTTCTTGCCATTGTTTAGTACTTAAGCTCTACAAGAAGAGGTTTGGATTTTCTCCAAAGCATTAGGATAATATGAGCTGTGTCAATATAATTAAATGAACAGCCTCAAGTACTGGTATGCTTTTATAATTTGACTTTCCCTTGTTGTATTTTTTTAAGGAACCTGAGAAAAATCTCTCTTTAGATATATATTACCCATTTTTGTTTGCAGATGATTTTCCACTTCTAGTGGTTCTGACATCCTTGTCTTTGCATGGCTCTCAGCCTTGTTCTAGGACATTCTTGGTGCAGGAGGAGACACCTCAAGAGGCTGCCATTCTCATACTTTGTTGGTTTCAGCATTCTCTGCAGCTGTTCCAGGGGTCAAGATCTGTGAAATGTTTAGATTGTTTGAAAATGTGCGTCTTACTTGAGTTTCTCAGTGTGGGGCACTTCTCTTTCTTCTGAGCACTTGGACCTTCAATAGATCTCTACAAGTCAATCACAGGGGTGTCTCTAAGCTGCCCTTCCATTTTGAACGCTCACCTAGTCAGAATGTTCTTTTTTTAAAGAGTACTTTTCTATCACAGTGGCAAAACCTTGTGCAGATGGCTCTGCCAGTGTGTCCTCCTTCATGTTATTAAAGATGTGCTCAGGTGCAAAACACTAAGTAAGCTGTGCTGTAGGTTCAAGTAGTCTGCACTACACAAACTAATAGTAACCTTCTGAGCTTAGGAGTTGGCAATCAATATGAAATAGAGCAATCAGGAATGAGGAAAGCCAGGTAATATACATAGCATTGTAGTAGAACTTAGAAGCACAACCTGGCAGTTACCGATATTTGAAGTTAAACTACTGATCTAGAAGACAGGCTGGCATCTTGGTTCTCTAATCTAATGGAGCCTTCTGGAAAAGGACAAAAAGGAAAATCTCCCTCTGCCCTCAGGAGTTTGAACACTGCAAGGAAATTCTGTTTTAGCCAGAAGACATCTTGCCAGCCATCTGATTCTTCCGTTTATGATAGGCTTTAATAAGATTGTTCAGAAAGCTATTGGTATTGTCACATCACATTAAATCCTCTATGCATAATAATTTAACACCAAACAAATCAATTACATGGTTGCAGGGCAATAACTTGAAATTTTAATGATTTTTTTTTTAAGAGAAGCATAACTACTGTGCATTAACAGTAGTGGAATTAAGTATTTCTATAGCAAGTACTATATTTAAAGTTATATCACAATGTATTTGTGCAGTTTGGCCCAGTTATGTTTCTGTGGGAAATGTAACCATATAGTTATATTAATTCCTGGCTTTCTATGTTAACTTTGGGATGAATCTATTAGTTTATCCAGTTGGTTGCTTACTTTATTTTTAAAGAGAAGGAAATAAATTTGAGGTGTTTTCACAGCTTTAGCTTTTGCGTTAAAAGATTTTTTCCTAAAATCTAGGTTTTGTCTCCTGGGTATGACAGTGTGTGTATTTATGACAAATGTAGTAATTTCCCATCCCATTAAAGTTTCAACAGATAATTTCAGCAGATATGACTTGGTGAAGAGTCATTAAAAGCTCTTAAGTCTTTAACAGAATATGATACCTTTCATTCAATCATTAAATAGTATTTGATGATATCTTGGCCAGTTTTGTACAAGAGAGTTTTGCCGGCTGGTTAAGGGCTGCTTCAGCTCCACTTGTTTCACCAGTAGCTGAATAACCACAAAAAGCGTGTGATGGTTCAATCCCAGTTAATTGTCTATTGCAAAAAAAAGACAAAACAAGTGAAACAGAAGGACAGAGCATGTGTGCAAGTATTTGCTGGCAAGAATCCTGTTGATTTATATTATCAAATACCCAGTGGATATAGAAAAAAAATAGGGTAATTGTTTTGAGAGTTTTATCAGCTCTCTGTTGATCTGGGATATTTTTGACAGTTTCTCATATTCAGTCACCTTCCTTAGTGAAATATGAAGAAGTACTGCAATTTAGTGTATATGATGTACAAGGCATTAATAGAAGACAGCATTTTTCTGAAGCTTTCTTTGATAATCCATATGAGACTGGAGAGATACACTATTCCTGTGCAGTAATAAGAATAAATCTTAAAATACTTAAAAGTACTGAAGAATTACATGAAATCTTAAGGCTTTTATAGTTTAGAGTTTCGGTGAGCCGTAGATTTTAGTTTAAACTGTAGACAGTGTGTGCTGTGTTCATGCTTCATTGCAACAGAACAAATGAAAAGGAAACTACATTATCTCAAAAAAAAAATTAGACTAAGAGAGAACTAGTGTGAGAATAAAATCTCTTTTTGGCTTAATGAAAAAATGTTTTCTCAGAGAATTTCATGATATTTGGAGGGGTTTCTTTCAAAACCTGTTTGTGGTTTGAATTTTTTTTTTTTTCCAGATTTGTCTTCCTAGAAGATTCTGCATAAGCCCACCAGAGACTTTTAGATTGTTGCTAATACAACATCATATTTATTTTTTCACTATTGAACAGTAGAATCCAAGAAGAAGTTACAAGCAAGGAGCATTTGTGTACAAACTGCAGTATTTCTTCAGGCAAAAAGGTCTTCTGTTACCTAAAGCGTACAACTCCTACAATAAAAGGTCATTTCCTATTGTATATAACTGCAAATGAGAGGTAATAATACAAACTTCATTTTCATATTTAGAGGTTTGTTTTTTTTTTTTTTTTTCTCCCCGCTAACTCTAATATATCCATGAGGGAAGCAGAGACGCCAGAGACGAAGAAAACTTTATCATTTCACAGCTATTCTCTGAGTGTAAATTTTGATCTGAGGAAACCAAATTAGGTCCACCAGAAATATGACTAATGAATGGCTTCAGCTTTCAACCTGGCAGAGGAATCATAAGATAGTGGTAGCCCCCATGGTGGGAACTGCGTTTTTTCAGAGACCCAAATTCTGGCTCTGGCCCTGTCTAGTGAAAAGGTGCTGAATCTGTGGCACCCAGCTTCCAAATTTGGAGATGAAGGATTCTTCCGGTACAAGTAATTCCAAGCTCCCTTGGAGTACATATCTTGTATGTTGGTACCAGTTTTGCCTTTGATTATCTGACTCATAAAAACTGATAGGTATTGCCACGTAATTACACAGTCCCACAGTTGGGCATGCTTCTATTTAAGTTCAAAGCATTTTGCAGTTTGATATAATGCACGTAAATGATGCTCAGCGAATAGTCGGAGAACTAAAACTCAGCAGCTGTTGTCTCCTTTGTGCATCCATTTTTCAATAATTAATTTGGTATCCTGTGACTTTTAATTGGGAGAGTGGTGATGCTAGTTTTACAAGTCCTAAATTCAGTAGGATCAGAACAAAAGTTCTTGTGTTCCTAAATGTGAGAACAGTAAAGCCGATCCTGATTATACCAATATGAAATAAGATGTAGTGGTGTAAAATTTAATGTTAACCATTAGAACTTTATACCAATTTTTACTGTTGGGAGCACAGACAGCCTACAGACTCTAAGAAATCATTCTTTATGGTATCTGAGCACTGAGGCAGTCTCCTCTTTCAAAGGAAGTTAGAGCTCAGATTAAATATCACTGAAGAAGTGTCTCCTTGGGCTAGAAATTGCAGCATCATTAATGTTTGCAAAGAACCAGGAAAGTGTGGTCAGTGCTTTTGCCTGGATGTGAGTGTGTGTTAGGTTATCTTCAGTGTTTATAGGAAACTGTTTGCAGATCCTCTGGAGTTGCATTCACATGTCGCTTTTAACCATGGAATTGGGATGGGAGTCGGGTGAGTCAGAAGGGCCCTCCAGAAAGCAACTACTCCAGCCTCCCACTTGAAGCATGTCCTGTAGAGCAGGTTGCTCAGGGCCTCATCCAGGCAAGGCTTGAATGTCTTCAAGTATAGGAGCTCCACAACTTCTCTGGACAACGTGTTCCAGTGTTTGATCACCCTCTTGGTGTTTGCTTTTTTTTTCTTCTTTTTTCTTTCCTTTTTAACAGGTCTGAATTTTTTGTTTTTCAACTTGTGGCCATTGCCTCTTGCACTTCCACAAGATTGAGGCTTCATATTTTCATATGGTCCCACTAGGTGTATACCCACTTAACCCCTTCTAAAGGCAGAAACAACTCAGTGCTGTTTGTACGCGATGGGCTCCAGTACCCTGCTCATATCAGTGGCCTTCACCCAGGACGTCTGCGTTTTGTACTGGGGAGCCCAAACTGGATGCATACTGCAGATCTGGTCTCACAAGTACTAAATAGAGGAAAATTATCACTTCCCTGGACCTGTCAATGACTATAAAGCCCAGTATGGGGTTGGCTTTCTTCACTTCAAGGGCACACTTCTGACAAGTTCAGGTCTTTTTCCACCAGTACCACAGTCGTTACTCTGTAGAGCTGGTTCATAGCCAGTTGGCTTTCTGCCTGTACTGTTGCATGCAGATATTCCATTGCAGGTGCAGGACTTCTCATTTGTGTTTGAGCTTCATGAACTTCTTATCAGCCTGTCAAGGGCCCTGTGACGAGCAGCCCTACCATCTGATGTATAAACTGCTTCCCCCAAGCTGGTGCCTTCCAAACTCTCAGGACATGTACTCTATCCTATCATCCAAGTTGTTAATTAAATTACTCTGTTACTCTTTGCACAAAACTAAACACGGGTGGCAGCATTTGAACAGATGTGCAAAGAGGGCAAGCAGGCAGCAGCCCGGTACTGAGGTGCGTGTCTGTCGGCACTGGCAGTGCAGCCTCACTAGCCCAGTGCCAATGCTGGGATCAGCAGTTGCAATCCTGGCAAAAACAGCAGCAGCACAGTAAGGCTACATTTCAGGCTGTTATTTGAGGGGAGGTTTGTGTGGCCATCAGTAAGCCAGGGAGAGCTAAGGGAGGCCAATGGATAAGTAATGTGTGCCCTGCAGTGTTTACCGAAAACATCAATTTCCAGCGTATCTGATGAGAAATTGCATTTTTCAGACTATCTTTGTCAGCCTTCCAGTGAGCCGGTGGATATTTTTTTTTTCCTCTTTGGCATTACTGTTAGGGTGTGAACTTTCTACTCGTCCACTTGTGCTTCTTGTTCTATCATTCAGATCTATTCTCTCTAAGTGTAGGACACATCATTATTTTAGTCATTTGGTGGAGTAATATATTATTAATTATACTTTCACAGTTGAGCAGTCACATTACTTCATTGCATTGAATCTTCACCAATATATAAATGGATTATTTTTAATAAGATACGTATTGGTTGCTCCTGAATGTGGATTTTGCACCTTCAGCCTGAGTGAGAAGGATAATTTCTCCACTGCCCTCAGCCTTTGAAAAGAAATCACTATGAGAGAGGTTTCAGGGAAGCACAGGTCTGTTCATTGCCTGCTGGAGAAAGAAAACATGTAAGGCTGTGGAAAATAGCGTTTATTATTTTAGGAATTAAGATTGCACAGTAAGGAGACAGGAACTGGCAACGTAAGGAAGCTGCTAATTTCTGATAGGCTGCTTTTCATGCAGCCTTTTCATGAGCCTTTCTCTATTAGTGCTCAAGGACTCCTTGGATGTACCTGCAAGAGACCTGGGCAGTGTTCCTCTCCATGTGTGGCCTCAGGTTGCTTCTCTGCTGCGGTGGCTTACAGCAACAAGGTGGTGACCACAGGAACTCACTGGTATTTAGGCTACTCCATCTTGGTTTTATCTGCTCTTGTGCTTGTTCTGTCTGCACTCTAGAAGAGGAATAGTCTTGACAAGTTTGTGGGCTGCTTGGCATATTAAGCATAAGGGTTGCAAGCACAACAGTGGAGTCAATAGGAATGATTAGCAGTATGGCTCTATTTGAACTCACATTTTCCCTTTAAGCAGGTCTGTTCTTTTGGCTGTGTGGTAGCAGTGACATTGATGCAAGGTCAGTGGCCACCACGCTCCCAGCTTTGCTTCATCAGCTTATCACTGTTTTTTGGCAAGGCAGCGCGCTCCCTCCACACCTGCGCGCGAGGCTGCGACCGAGAAGAGGGAGCCATTGCGCTACCAAGAGCCGTGACCCATTTTCAGATTATGCAAGTCTCCAGGGCTCTGGCTTCAGTGCGATGAACTCCCTGATAGGAGGTGCTGAGGACGAACAAAGCGCTTTATTGGGAGCAGGTTTGGGGAACGCCAGCAGTCAGTGAGCTAGGCCGGGGTTTTCATTATGCTGTTACAGATTCAGTGATAATAGTCAATTTGTACAGAGGAATGGGTAGTGGTTTTGCAGGAATTATCCTAGGAATTTATGTTTAATGTTTGTTAAACCACGTCTGTCATAGTGGACTGATGCTTTCAAAGGCTATTTCACACTGGGGGACGCTCTGGCTCTGCAAGAAACAGATACCTGAGTTCTGCTTGATTGTTTACTCCTAGCCATGATTTGCTCAGTGAAGACCTGACACGGGTCTGACAGCCTGGAGCTTTTACGCAGAAGCTGGATAACATTTTGGCCACCCTAAGAATGTTTGCTGAAATTCTCTGTTTAAAACTGGTGTTTTGAGTTTTTAAATACATGGCATTTCTGCTTTCAGCATCAAGATGCTGAGTCACACAGGTGGGTCTAAGTGCAGCATCTTGCACACGTCTGTTCCTTCCACAGAACTGCACATGACTCCCAGCAGCAGGAACGGGAGTTGTGTCCCTGAACCTAATGGCTCTCACGACCAGAACGTGCTCAGAAGTACAGAGCTGGAGAGAAATATCTGAAAGGGTTACTTTGAATTTACCTGCAGTCAGACTCTAGTCCCTATGCCTGAAGTCTGCAGTGTAGGTCATGCCTTTAGGGTACAAACTGTTAAAGCATGAGAAATAATTTTTTGTTTGCCTGTTGTAGATTCATATCAGATATTTTTGTCTCTCTTGAAAAAGAGTGTTTCACTTCCAAGACTAAGGTTACTCTTTTCTTTCACAGTTGCCTCATATGGTTGCTGCAAATTTTCTAATCTGGAGTAAATTCTTGTGACTTTCAGAGATACTTATTCTGTAATTAAATAATCATGCAATTTTTTAAAATTTATCTTTTTATAGCTGTTTAGTGAAAAAATAAGTGGAGCAGAAGGAACAAAGTTAGATGAAGAATTTCAAGAGATGGAAAGGGTAAGGAAAGTAACATTTTTGATTTTGCAATAGGTTAATATTGAAAAAAATAATGTTTCCCATTTTCAAGTGATAGAATGGTATTGTAGATTTCCCTGTGGGGAAAACCCCACCATGTACTTTCAAACAGAAAAATACAGAGATAAGTGCAAATTTATCCTTGAGCCTTGTCAGCTCAGCGAAGGGAGAAGAGACATCTACAAAAGCTGTGTGAGCAGACAATGGAGTTTCACTGACACCTCTCAACAGTGAAGGTGCCACCACTCCTCCAAGAATGCTGCAGAGCATCAAGAGGAGCCTTTCTCCACTGTCTGTGTGGGAGATTAGAGAGAAGTCTTCACTGCTTAGTGAGTCTTTGTGAATAGCACAAAGCCTTCCCATCTGATAGTACTCATGATAAAAATCGAAAAACTAGGGTCAGATTTTCTCTTGATACAGAATTGTATTTTTAGTTTAAACCCATGTTCAGAAATTTGCATGAATTGTTGTGGAAAGTAAGATGTTTGCTATCCACTTATTAGTTGTGTTGCAAATTAAAAAATGTTACTGCCAGTTTTTTGCCTTTTCAGCCTTTATGTGCTTCTCTTTATTGCCCTTGTCTTTCTGTGTACTTCTTAATGTTCATAGTAGACCTAGGTCACAGCTTTTACTGTTGGCAGATTGAGGAAAAAAGTCTTGCGTGAGTTGGTTTTTTCCAACATGCACTTTTCAGTTTATGATCTAACCAGGTTTCTAGGTTTCAGTTTATTTAGCTACAGTATAATTATTTTCTTTCTCTGCATTATAAGAGGAAAAATAATGTGCAGGCCCTAAGGGGGGGAAAAGGGAAACAAACCAGAAATGGGATTTTTATAGCATTTTAGAAACTATTAAATGGAAAGACAGTGCAAACTACTGCTTTAAAGGACCCTGACCCCAAGACTGTGAGGGATATGTTCAGTCATTTTCACCTGTGGAGAGAAGCTGTCTGAGTACCAACTCTTGGGCTGACAGGAAAATTGTAGTCTTATTATGTGTAAGCAGTACTCAAGACTGATGGGCTGGTAAAGCAAGCCCACATTTTGATATAAACCTTCTCCCCTTCCCAGTACTACTTCCCAATTAATACATTTTCAGTAAAATCCTGTCATAACTATGATATGGCTATTTATTTTAAGCTACAATATTTGCTTTATTTTAAGCAAAGTTTCATAATCAGCTAGAATAGTATATTATATCTAACACAATTATAAACTTGCTAGTAATCAATTTGCTTTTTGCTAACTTTGTTACTTTTCTTTTTCAGAAAATTGATGTTACTAATAAAGCTGTAACGGAGCTTCTGTCCAAATCCACAGAGTATCTTCAGCCAAATCCAGGTAGGGTATGAACAATAGGTGTTGGAATGTTATCTTCGTACTTGGAAATTCATCCTAGGAAAATGAAAGCTAATTAGGTCATCATTGTGGGGCTTCTGGGTGTCCTAGAGAACTTTACCTGGGTGTGCAGTGAACAACTGTAAAGTTTATATGCGCTAAGTCTGATCTGGGATGTATCCGACTTGCAGCACACAGTGCATCTGGTTGACTGGGCGTGTGTAGGTTGTGCACGCATGATATGTACTTGACAGCTTTGGCCTGTGGTGCAACACGTGTGCTGGATTTCCTGGAGTGGGATATGGATTCCTAAAATGAACACCCACCATTTTTTTTAGCAGAGATAGAAAAAGGCATTGAATTTAACTCATAGGCTGCTGCCATCAGAGGTTTGTGACTGTGGGGGAGAGGGCTGTTACTTGCTTACTCAGTATTTGAATGAGGTTTAACATTTTCTGGACACTGCTAGGTGTCTGGATTTTTTGCTTGCCGGTTAATAGAGGTTTTCAAAAGTTGTTTTAAGAAACAAGAAAGGAGACACAGTTGCATTTGCAGTCAGTCACAAAGTTCATCTGCTGTGACCTGGATTCACTATCCAAACCAGCTGTTGGAAAAACCTTCTCTTTAGAGAACTGATTGAATTCCAGTTTGTGAGCTACACCGGTGACTTCAGAGATAGCTGTCTCTTGTTGGGTACCTTATGAGATGCACATCCCTGAAGAAGTTTAATGGGTTATGCCTACATAAGATGGTAGGATTTGGCTAAGGTCCACATGGCATGCTCAGGATGAAGGTAGTCACTATGGTCCACATTCCTCAGGAACGCCCTGTCCATGACTGCTCCTGTATTGAAGGAGCTGTTGAGTAATAATAGTAAAAAGTAAATTTGAAAATCTCTTCAAGAATAAATGCATGTTTTTGTCATGATATGTGCAAGATACCAATAAATTAATTTGTATGTACTAGGCCATTCTGCAAAATAAATTTCTACTGTCTTGATTATTGGAACAAAAAATATGGGGGGGGGAGTTATGCAAAGTTTTCACAAGCAAGAGAGGGAGAGAGAGCACAAAATTGGCTTTGGCTGTATTTGCATCTATTCTGTGTTTGCTTTCCTCAGTACTTCTAATCAAGAAGTTCACAAGCAGGAATATTCAAAGAAATGTGAGTATAGTTGAAATCCACAGAAGATTACAAGTACTCCCCCTGTAATTCTGTCTGGAAAAGTGATGCTCATGCAGTTGGGAATAAAAGCCAGTTTCATATGACCCATATTGTTTAATGGAATCTTACCTCAACATTCGACTATGAAGTAATGACAACAAAAAATGTAGGAATCTACAGATGAGCTTAGTGACTTCGTGACATGGCTTGTTAAATGATTTATTGCTTTAAATATATTATTTTTTAAAGTCTTTTTTTAACTTTTGGGTTGGTTTTGGTTTTGTTTTTCTTTTTTTTTTGTTTTGTTTTGTTTTGTTTTGTTTTTTTATGTCCTTAGCATACAGAGCCAAGCTGGGAATGCTGAACACTATGTCAAAAATCAGAGGACAAGTTAAAACCACAGGCTATCCCCAGACAGAGGGACTCCTAGGAGACTGCATGATACGGTATGGCAGAGAGCTTGGCGATGATTCTATGTTTGGTGAGTGTGTATCTCCTCTGTGACTATTTCAGCATGAAGTTCTTTGCAGAATATTACTTAGTGACATAACCTATGTAAATAGCTACTGCAGGTAAGAAGGAAAGTTAAGTACAGTCATCAGGGGTGATTGATATAATTAACAAAACATGTTTTTCTGCATATTTATCCACTTCTATTGCAGGTGGCTTTGGTAATAAATACTCTTACCGATGCTGTCTGATAATTCATATTATTACCATAATGGTTTTAGGTTTTGAGTTGCCATATCTAAATAATTTAGGGTGATTCTTAGATGTACTGTATTTCTTTTAACCTTCAAATAAAAATGGTGACCCTATATTTGAGAATGAAACTAAAGGAAAAATTTTTCATAGGAAAAAAATAACAGTAACTTTAGGTGGTTTATTTTTAATTTTTTAAAATAATGATCTGCTATTTCTGTGCTTTAAAGCAGTGCATCTTAAATACACAGTTTTTGTTTTTATGAAAATGAACTCTTGGTTTGCCATGCTACAATTCTTTGGGGAAACCAAATCTTACCTATTTCCTCTCAAGATATGCTGGTACTTCACAGCCAGAGTCTTGATAGAGACCTTGCTTGCGGAGCTTGCATAGTGTTTGGGCTTGACTGGAATGAATTTGAAGCATTCTCACAGTGGGTACTTGTTGATATGGCTGGGATTGAGAGTTCCAGGGAGAAATACATGAGAAAAGGAGAATCCTGGTTTCAGGAAAGAGGGGGGAATAGGGCCAGAATGTGGCTGGGGCGGTGTACAGAAGCCAATACAGAGCTGTCTGGCTTCATTATGTACTGTTGTGAATAGCTGCTTTTTACACCCAGTGGTTGCCTTGAAATACGCAGCTATGTATGCATAGGGACCTTGCACTCGAGTCCACGTAGGTGCTGCATAGAGAAAGATGCTGCTGACAGCTCAAGAGTCATTTATTCTCCTCATGAAGCGTGAAGTGGCACAACTTTTCTGTGAGCTGGATGTATCTGTGTTTTTGCAAAAGCAATGGGGATGCTAAATAAATCTAGGAAAGGGGAAAGAATATTTAAAACACTGTTCTGCCTGCTAATACTTACATGCTTAATAAAGCTATGTTAAATAAGTAGTTTAAAAGAAGCAGCAACAATTTTGACCAAAAGGATGCTTGCAAAAAAAATCATGCTCTGTGTGAGGAAGCTGGGGAATGTGATTTTTGTGATTAAAAAGTTACTGACTTTTTTTTGTATTTAATTTTGTATTTGGTAATATCAACAAAGTTGTACAAATTAATCAGCTTGGTTTGTGGTTCTCAAAGTGGAGGTGGTTTGTAACCTATGCAAATACAGTAGGGAAAATAGTGTTGTTTTTTTTCCCTGATGCCTTTCAGGGAACAAAAAAAATTATCTATCAGAACAAAAATTTCCAGTTCTAGTTTTCTGTAGTTCTTAGTTTGCATTATTTTTTCACTCTTGGAGGGCCTCCAGGAAATACAAAGATACCTATTAGAAATAGCTGTTTGACATGACAAATTTTCTGGTTTTACATATATTAAAATGTAAGTAGCATATTCTTTACCATAGGCCTTGCACTACTGGATGCTGGTGAGAGCATGAAGCAAATGGCAGAGGTGAAGGACTCGCTTGATATTAATGTCAAACAAAATTTTATCGATCCTCTACAGTTATTGCAGGACAAAGATTTAAAAGAGATTGGGGTAAGTTTTCCAGGGTAAAACTTCAATTATCAGTTATCAGATTCATTCAAATTCTAGTTCCCTGAGATTTTTCATGAAAGTGATAAGGTAAGTAAATGTCACTGCATTTAAGTTTGTGTCTCTAGCAAAACAATGATGAAATCTGCTTAAAACGAATGCCTGGCTATTTCTCACTAGTCTAACTTACTTGATTTGCTATAGTGCTTGTTTATTCAGTACAGGAAGGGCAAGGAAGAAAATTATAATCTTTATTTTTCTGCTATTATGAGCATGTGAGTGGGCTGTGATTTACTGTGACTGATTATCCTATCTTGCCATCTCTGTCAGCCTAAAGCTGTTTATAATGTAAGATGAATATAACTGTTGATGAAGGCTATTCAGGGCAATCACAGAATAATCTGAAAAGTGCCATAAAATGTTGAAGTGCCATGGCACTTTAGGAAAAATATAGGAAACTGAGGAATACATTTTTTATCTTTAGAGTTAAGTTTTTCAGTGCTTTTGTTTACACTATGCCAATTCAAAGAAAGTCAGGCAGTCTGACTCTGTTGATTCCAAAGGACTCGGGTAATAAGCTAGTTAAAAACCTGATGAAATACAGAAATGAAAGTTATTTTATTTGTTTACACATAAATGGATGTGGAAAGCATAGCAAAAAGATAGTAATAATATCTTGATGTCTGTAGCTGTCTCCTATGATACATAACTGTTTTCAGTTGCAGTTCTTCTGAACTGATGAAAAGAAGTTGTTTGATGTTAGCTTTAATGAGCATTTTGTACTGTCACTTTGAGTCCATGGCATAAGTCTGTCAGTCCCATGAGTTCTGGCAATAGAAAAGCTTGTGTAGTTATATCAGACAGAAGTGTTAAGTTGACACCTAACAAAGAAAGCAAGAATACAAGATTTGTTTGAGCACTGCTTATGGAATGAGAGCAGAAAATAACCCTTTAACTTTTAGCTCTTTTATTATAAATAATTAAAGAGGTAATACTGAATTAAGTGTAGAATAGGGACACATACACATATTTAGATTGGAACCTGCTTCTCATTTAGACAATCTGAGGTGAATTCCGTGGATGCCCAAGTTTAGCAAATCAAGATAGCCAGTTTTTCAAGTGTTAACAGATGGCTGTTTCTTTAAAACTTCTTTCCTATATATACTGTCCTGGACTTACCTGATGCTGCCTTAGATCAAAGGGATGGACTGGATGATCTCTAAGCCTTGTATTTCTTTGGTTCTGCATATATTTGCATCTATAACTAGAATTTTCTTAAATCACAATGTGGTTTTTTGGGCATGTCCAATTTGGACCTTCTCATAAATGTTCTGTCTTATTTAGCATCATCTGAAGAAACTAGAAGGACGCCGTTTGGATTATGATTATAAAAAGAAGCGTTTTGGAAAGATACCAGATGAAGAAGTTAAACAAGCAGTAGAAAAATTTGAAGAGTCAAAGGAACTGGCTGAAAGAAGCATGTTCAATTTCTTAGAAAATGATGTAAGTCTGTCCCGCATTTTTGTTTGCTGCAGTACATCCAGGAGAGCAATGCCTGTGGGATTGGATAAAGCCTGTCTCATCCTTCACAGGGGGTAGGGTCTGAAAGTAGCAAGTGTGCCTCTTTCCTCTTTTAATCTGTCAGAAAGGAACATAATGCACAGCAGTAAATGGGAGAACTCGAGATTTTAGGAATTTCTTCTGGAGATATAGTGGCTCAGGCAAGATTGTCACAGAGGTCTTAAGTAGTTTTATAATCTATGAGCAATGGACTATCAGAGTAGAACGCAGTTTGATCAGTGGGAGAGACAAGGCTGAGAGATTAACACAGTCATAGACCTGCTGCTGGAGCTACGAGCAAGAGGGTGTACCCCGTGCCTCTCATCTGTAGTTCACTTATAGTCAAAACTTTGCTGCTGATTTGAAGTCTCTGAATGATCTTACCTCTGAAAATCACTATTATTACTATTTGGCTCTGAAAATAACTCCACAGAGTTTGTTTGTGGCTTGGGCTCAGGTACCTTGGTGTTGACTCAGAGTCCAAGTCTATCATGAAACTGCCTAAACAAGGAGCAGCTGTGGTCATTCGGGATAAATCTCTTCTGTCCACACACAGAGGAATAGCAGGATGTGCTTTCTCCCATGTAATCATGGAATGGTAGGAAAAGAGAACTGGACCTATTTGGGCCTATTCCAAAGCCTTATCTTCTGTAGATGCAGTATCACAGAAAAAGCACTCGGAAAGTAAGAAGTATGCTGTCTTCTGTCAGTGAACTGCAACAAGGAGGAGCTATTAAGTGGGAATATTTAACTCCAAGCAACTTCTCTCTCTATGCATGCTGGTGTAAAGGCCAGTTACAGACTAACCTGTAGTTCCTAAACTGTTTGTGAGTGGGACACATTTGTTACCACATTGTTTAAGTCATTAAGCCTCTTGCTGTTCTACCAGTGTAAATTATATGAGGGCAGAAAAACCTGTAACCTCCTCTATCAACAGTTTCAGCACACTCTTCCACTGTAGGGTCTACCAATTGCCTGGCTGCAGTGTATGTGTTTTATAATTCCGCCCTGCAGCAGAGAAACATTTCAGATAGTGATTATTATTAGGCAAAGCACTCAGCTGAAGATAAAACAGTGCATGGATTAAAGTGGTTTAGCTGAAGCCATTAGAGAAATGTTGAGTGATACTTCCTAGTATAACTAATTCTGCCTTTAGGAGGGGGTGAACTGGATGTCCCTTTGAGTTTTTTTCCATACCCAGACTGTATTGTATCTCTTTAAAGAAAACTGTGCTCCTTCCCTTCCATTTTCCAGGCTGAGTCGGCCTCCCTGTCCTTCTCAAACTTCTCATTACAGCCTTGTTGTCTAACCCCAGACTGTCTCTCTGGGTTTGCAGACATCTTAACTGCAATTGCTTCCTTCCAATGCTTTCCAGTTCCCCACGTCTCCCTTTGTTGGTCTCCTTGCCCTGCAATTTGTTCTGATTCTGAGCTCTGGTTCCCAGCCATCTTGCCAGGTGCCTTTCCCAGACTCAGTCCCGATCCACATCTCTTTCTCAGGTTTTTGCACAGCTAGTTCCAGACCTCCCACACAGACACTGTTGCATGCACTTCTTATCAGATCCATCTTCCTGCTTTTCCAACTCAGCCAGTCCCAGGCTCCTCTTGCTAAGTGGCTTTTAGTCCCTCAAGTTTCTCTGGCTCTTTGCCAGTCTCTCTCTTTCTTCTCTAATCCACAATTCCGTACCCCTCCTGGCTCTTAGTCATCTTGTTTGGACAGTCCTTGTCTATCCATTTTCTCTGACTGCCCCATCCAAACCCCAGGCACTTTGTGCATTGTCCTCAGATGGTGTACACGACTCTCTTCTGACTGTGTTGAACTGGTTCTGTGCGTTTCATTTCTGTATGCTATGTGACAGTGTTTGGCTCTCTGTGAGTCCTGGCAGAATTTCCAATAATCTTTTTAACCAAGTAAAAGCAGACAAAGTATAGTACAAATTTGCCATGGGTCCATAAAACATTTGCAGAATATTTACTAAGATACCTTCTTGTGATCCAATGTCTGAAGACATCATGATGGAATGGAAACATGTCAGACTTCTTGGGGTCTGTCGTCTTAATGTTGTCTTGAAGGAAGAGGACAAATAAATATCTGTTACTGCTCTATCCCAAGTACAGCTTGAATTTTTCACTTTGTCTTAAGGGAAGATTATTTGTTACTTCATGAATAAAAATATTTTGATTTTTCGTTCTGCTTCAAATCCTCCCTTTCCTCAACAGTCATATTTTTGAATGTTCGGCTGATACTTTTTAAATCCAAGTAGATAAATCATGTTTCTTTTATTAGTTTATAAATGCTGCCATCTAGTGAGGTAAATCCAGATTATTTCAGAACTCTAGTTTGTAAACACTGCTAATAACCACTAATAGGCCTAAATCATAAGAGCTGTCATAGTGTAATTTCTTCCAACACTGCTGATGAGAAAAGCTCCACTTTCACCTGCTAAGGGGTCGTGTCCTTTTAAATGTTTTGGATTTGGGTGTTGAGAGATGGCTGGCTTGTGAGTTTGAAGCAGAAGACATTTGCACATTGTGAAAGGAAGTGACTCAAGGACCCAGCCCTCAGTTAGTGAAGGAGAAGTTACACCTCAGCTTTGTTCAGTTTCCAGCTGGCAGTTTCTTTGATAGACTCACGTATGCTCTTTTTCAATAGCCTCCACAAGTTATAGTGCTCTTTTGAGGTGTGAGGTCTGTTTTGATTGATCTGTTTGTTTATACTTTAGCTGAATGTACTGCAGGCTCCTTACAAATATTTTCCTCTGTATATTTCAGGTAGAACAAGTTAGCCAGTTGGCTGTGTTTGTAGAAGCGGCACTAGATTACCATAAACAATCCACTGAAATTTTGGAGGATCTGCAGAGCAAGCTGCAAAACCGGTAAGACTGAAGCCAACAGAAAATTTTGAACGATTTTTGCAGCTGAGGTTCATAATTGTGAAAAGTTACCGAAGCACCAGGTCTTGTAGCACCATCTCACAGATGCACGTTTGCAGTGTTCTGTGCCTTGCTGGACTTCATTGCTTTAAACAGTTGCCACCTGGCAGCTTCTTGCAGTGCTGTGAGCCTTTAATGTAATACACAATCTGCCCAGAAAGCTTTGAGTGTGTGCAGAATCTCTCCCTCGCATCTGTGCAGGTTAATCAGGACAGCCTCTGTAGGTTTATTTAAAGTTGCATACTTTGAATTGTATTTTGCAGGCTTCATTGAGAAGTCTGCTGATTTTCATTGAGATTAAGTACTATGAGAAAATTCTGCAGCAGAGTAAGGAGATAGCCAGCGGGCTAGGAACGCAGCTGTGGTGTAATGCACTTCTGAAAGGCCCAAATATTTTGTGTTATCCCAGTAGAAGAAAAAAATGCTGCTGTCATTAATTTGTTATACATCACTCATAACCAGGAGAGGAGATCTAAATGACATGAGTGTCACCACAGCATAAGCTAACATTACAGTTGTGGAGTCGAGAAAACTCTTTGGGGCTTTCTTGAAATTAGGGTAGATGTGGTGGCTGTGGGCATGAGCATAGGGGTAGCTGTGTCTCTAGACACCCTGCACCATCCCAGCTGGAGGGGCCAGTGAGACAAGGAGGTCTCAGCTGGGCTGCATGCACATATAGGAAGAGGTACTGAGACAGTTTTGCTGACAAACGGTTGTTTCCCATTTTCTCTAATAAAAAGGCAATGTGTGAGATTCAGACCCTGGGCCTCTGTCCTGCCTTTCTGCATGTATTATTTGCAGTTGAACTTTCCAGAAAGCTCATTCCTGGAACTTCTGCTGAACTTGGTGGCAGCTGTGGATGCTCAGCACTTCTCAAGCAGTTAAGCTTTATGCCTCTGCCAGCAGGACCAGAGCAGTAAATAAAAGAGGGACTTGCTGAAATTCAAATACTGCATGAGAATTGAGCAGTGAATAAACCTGCTCCCCCCACCCCCCCAAGAATAGCCTAAAAACAAAACCCACAAAAGGTTTCTTCCCCACCTTTCAAGCATCAAAGCACTGAACCTGAGAGTAAGGTCTGTAAATATTTCTTCCTTCAAAGTAAATCTCTTGCCACTCTTCTCTGTGTTCCAGAATAAATGTAGCGTCTAGTCGGCCTAAACGTGAATTTAAGGCAAAGCCTGTAATAACTACAACTCTGGAAGCTGGTGATAATCAGCAGCACAATGGGATTGCTTATAGTTCTGTGAAATCATCAGGTAAGTCCACGGCCACAGATCTAACATGTCTGTAGGTGTTTTGCCGGATTGTTGCTTGAGGTATTCCTTATACCATGAGAACAACGGATCCATGAGGCACAGTACCCATGCATCTGACTCTAGCTTGTTTCCCAGACTGGGAAAGGGAATCGTGAAGCAGAGCTCCTCTCGCTCATCTGAAATTTAGGGGTAGCATTCTGCTTAGTCTTTTATGTTTTCTGTGTTGCGACTGAGGGTAGGAGAACAGAGGGAGAGGCACTTGCAAGAAAACAGTTCATTTCTTGCAAAGACAGATGCCTAAGGTGGGTTTGTTCAGTCACTTTCTGGAATATTTCTAGATGCTAATTTCCCTCCACAGTCTGGGACCAGAAACGATCAGTACAGGATCTTAAATATTAGCCATGTAAAATTGAGAGAGATGACTCCTACCCTTACTGATATTACACATTTTACTTTGCTGCCCCCTAAAGTATGCACCAAAGTGTGTGCATTTCTGAACTGAAGTACTTAGGTACCTAATGATGTGGGAGTAGAAGCCCTTCCTTTGATTTGGCCCCGATTCCACAAAAAAATAAACTTTTGAAAGCCCTTGAAAGTTGCATGAATGGTAATAATTAGTAAGGTTACACTACTCGTTGAAATAGCTTTTTCTTATCTCAGGAATAAAATGACTTTATCCTATCTCCTTAATCGTTCCAGTGCATGATGAAAGAAGACCAATAAAAAGCCCTTAAAACTAAAACCACAAAATACAATATGCAAAGAAAAGAGAATGAAAAAGCCATATTTTTCCATAAGCATTATTTGTAAGGAAACGAGGGGGGAAGCAGTGACCCAAAGGTTGCCTTCTCTACTTGGCATGGTATCTAGGATCTTTTCCTGAAGCTTTTCCTTTTTCTTTCTTTATTTTTCCTCACTCTCCAATTTCTTCTGCCCTCCAGTCGTGTTCCTTTTTAATGATTGTTGGGAGAGAAATGAGAGAACTAAAGGTGAAAGAACAAAGCTTGAAGCTGTAACTTCATACTCTTTCTAACGTCTCTCTAATTTTCTTGCACTCTGCTACAAGATGAAGCTATTATACAACCCATACTGACCGGGATTTGCAGCAGTTTGGCAGCATAAATCCACCCGGCGAGATCTTATTCCTCGATTTATTCTTTTGTGCTTCAAGCTGCTTGCGGGTGTGTGAACGAAGCTCCTCATGCTGCTCAAATGCTAAGAGCAGTTTTTGTGTTGCTGTCAAATGCGGTCTTGAGGGACACCACCCATTCTTTCCACACTCCTCTCAGTTCAGACCACTTGTTCCTAAGACGTGCGATACAAGGACACATTTCATTCAAAGCACTGAGGATGTTTGCAGCAATCAATAACTTCCTGTTATTTTTATAGCACGTCTGGATCAAAGTAGCAAAACCATACCGACCTTTATTAAAAATTCTGCATAAAATTTCTAGGCCTCTATCAATTACTTGCCAAGTTATGTAGGCTTTTTTTTTTTTCTGGGTTTCATGTGCAGTAGAGAAAGGAGATTCACATTCAGCATTTGTATATAAAGAACTGTGTCAAGCCAGAGTTTCAAGCCATATTACAGTGGTTTATCATTGCCATGAAGCAATTGATCCAGGCTGTCCTTTAAGGGTAATCAATCCTGCCTTAGGGAGAAAGACAGACTAGATGGCTTCTCAAGGTTCCTTCCAGCCCACTTTGTTAATGAAAATTCCCAGGTTTAATGAGTGGAAATTCAGTGAATGAACCGAAAAATAAACGACTACTGATCAGTGAGATAAGGAAGGAGTGAGCTACTTCCATTCAGTGATTCCATTCATGGATTATCGCATCAAGTGCTTGCATATTGCTAAATGGTGAGTTTTCACTTAGTGATTCACTCAGTGCTGTCAGAATGGAAAAGAAATAAAGCAACCATGAAAGAAATGAAAAGGAGAAATGGGATATATGTAATAATTGTTGCTTTGCTTAGTGTTGCTAATAATATCAGAAGGACAATGTGTTGTGGGGTTTTTTTCACCTGAAGAAGCTATGGATGCTGTGCTTATCTCCGCAGGAGGTACAATCATCAGGGAAATAATTGTTCATTCTCTTTTCTCTTCCTGTTCATACTTGATAGTTATCCATGTGGATTTCTCTGGAGCTGCAGTGGGTCAATATGGCCTGCTTGTGAATGGGGAAACCATTCTGTTCCTGTTTAAAATGAGAATCATGAAACAGATTAGATTTACAGTCTGTGATTTAGAAATGGGAGCCAGGCAGCTCTAAGCAAAACTGCTAAATGTTTTAAGGTCTCCATGTGATAGGTGGGATAGCATCATGATCATCACCCTCTTTTTTAATTTAGAAAACTGACCTCTTCATCCTCCACAAACAATCACTTTTATGCTTAATTTCTCCTGTTTACACATTGACCCTATCAAAACATAGTTCTTTAATTTCTCTGATGCTGTCACTCAAATTAAGTAGTATCTTAGTATGCAGCAAACCCAAGGAAATCAACAGGACAGTTCAAAGTAAGCTGTGATAAATTCAGCACAATTACTGCAGTCCAGTTCTGAGCACTGGAACTGCTTTTCCTGTGTTTCACCATAGCTTTTTCAAGTTAAGTATCAGCTTCTTGGAGCAGAAAGAGTATTTTCGTTTGTATGGTCCCTAACACGTGGGGATTATTTACTACTAATGACTTTCATACATTTCCTGGGCTAGATTCACAGGCCTAATTTTAATGTTGTGAATTATTAAGCTGCTTTGATTAAGCACAGATAACAAATCTGTATTGTTGTTTCAATTTATTGTTATCCTCTTTTTATCAGCTACAGCTATGAGCATCATCTGGCTCATTTTAGAACTCTCTTTAAATGCTGTATTACATCATGCCTTTCATTCTTCTGATTTGTCACGTTTGACTGTGATATGAAATAAATGGGTCTGGTTGCCACATGCAGGAATTTAACATGAACATCTAAGTGTTTACTCACTTCAGCTATGGGGGAGACTGGGATTAATCATTTTAGCAAGCTTCCAGTTTGTGGTGATTAAAGTATAATTTTGCTGTCATATGATACAACACGGTATAGAAGACAGAATAGATGCAGGTAGTCAGTAATTCCCTTTGGGGAAAAAAGAACGAACGAATGAATGAATGAAAAACCAAACCACCACTGAATGGCATTCTGGTTTTGTCTTGTAGCACTCCAGACATCACAGCCAGCTTCTTGCTTAACCTGGTTTTGTGCTGTCCAGGTTTGAGTTGTCTGGAGATTAGTGACAAGTCATCTTTGAATGTGACAGTGAAGTGTGGCAGTTGAACTCCAAAACTGGAGAAATTAAGGAGGTGTGCATGGTGTTGCAAAGTCACATAAACCCTGTTTGTGGCAGGGAAAAAAAAAAGTGCAATTTTGTTAGCTTAAATCTCTGCATCAGGAAAGGATATGCAAATATTTAATAGGTAGGAAAAGGCTGGAATCATGTCACCAGTTCTGTGATGTTAAACAGCGAGTGCTGCAGACTGTCAGGCAGTGCTGTTCCCATTACCTCTGTCAGGGAAGCTTAGGAAGTCCCGTTGGATTATGCTGTAGCAGCAGCTGCCTGACTCTAATGAAGACTTTGACTGATCCTACAGCCTGGAGTGAAACTGGTCATACTGGCTGTGACCATTACTTAAAAGTCTTTCCAGGCTGCCAGACAGTTCTTTGCAGTTCTTTGGAGCTTAAAATGAACCAAATGTGATCCATCTCCTATCAGGTACCTTACTGTCAGAAATTAACTGGCTCACAATAATAAATTAGCCCCATCAGAGCAGCTGCTGAAAGGACGGAACTTTGTCAATTATTCAGAATGCTGCCTTCTGCTGTTGACATTTCCAGTGAGCTGGTACGAGTTCTACCTTGGCAAAGACTGAAAAGAAGTAAGCTATTCTTGAACACAATCAGTCCATTTTTGCTGGGAAACTGTGGCTCATCTTTTTTTTTTTTTTTTTTTTTTCTTTTTCTGCTTGGATTATTTCAGCAAAAGTATGCAGAACTAAGCATTCACTGGTGTCATTGTATTAGACCAGCCATAATTTAGTTTGTTCTTGTAAAGCTTTGTCGCTGCCCCATGCCTTCCACAGACTGAAGACTAGTCTGGTGGTGTTGCAGCAATGTTCTGGGGAGGTTTGCTGAGGGCATCTCTGTGGTGTCAGCTCTCTTCCATTGTTATAAATAAAAGCTCTCTTCTGTTGTTATAAAGGATAAAACATGCCCACAAAATAGGAAGGTAATTCCTACTTCCCAGTTTCAACACCAAATATTGCCCCCAACTGTAGTATTGCCAATTAAATTTCACCCGTTCTCATTTCCTGATCACCAGAATGGTTGTCAACTGGTTTCCTTAAGAGACTTCTCCTAGTTCCTTTTACTAGGAAATGCCCGGACAGTTAGTTTTCAGTAATTTCCTACGTATTACCACGATTAGCAGATTAAAATGCATTTTTGCATGCTTTTTAAACATCTTGGCTATTGTATCTGTATTGCATTACCAGTTCTGTGCAGATTTACCAGACAAAAATTATTCTCCAAGATGATTGCATGATTAGCAGGTGTGATAGCCAGGAGAGAGTCCAGACTAGAATAATTCAGATTTGTTGCATTGTTCCAAGTAAGATGACCTGAATAACTTTGTATTTAAGAGGTTTAACTGCTTTAATGTAAGTACTGGAGTGTTCTAGAGTTGTCATGTTATAACGTGTTTTCCTGCAATTTACAGGGCAGCAGAATGAAGTCTTTTCTATTCTTCCTTTATATTTTTTTTTTTTAAATTAGACTCTTACTTGAATATGCTGTACATGTTTCTAAAAATCTCTTATGCCTGAACTTGAGTTGAACCTCCCTCTAGTCCTTGGCCACAGAGCTAAACTTTACGATTTGAACATGACATTACATTTGATTAGAAGTTACTATTCATAATTATGAATGAATGAATCTATTACATATATATCCATACCACAAACCTAAGACAAGTAACACCCCTTCGTTAGAAAAATCTTTAAAAAAGGTGACTGTATTTACAAGATTAACTTCTTTTGCTAGTGGTGATTCAGTTTTATGCTTCAATTTATATTTACTTGTTTTCCTGTAAATCTATGTACTTACTATGACATTTGCATATGGTACCATTAATATTTTAAAAGAGTAATTCAGAATAAAGATCTTTACAGCAGGGCAAACAGCGTAAGTCACCAGAACAGCTAGATACTGCCTCAGAAAGAGGGGTTAGTCTGTAAAATAGTTTGACAGGTATCATTGCTCATGGTATAACCTTTGCCTTCGGTTCAGGTGAAGGATTTGTACAGTGAAGGATTTGAACACACAGACTTGGGGAGCAGGAACTTAGAAATGACTGCTCAAGTGAGGTGAGGGTGGAAGCCTTAACTTGCTCCTGGAAAATCCAGGTGGCTGTCTCCAGGCTGTAAGTGTGTGCAGGACTGACTCTGGGCCCCTGCCCTCTAATAGGTATTCGTGCAGTAGCGGTGTGCTGCAGTGCAATTTGTTTAAATGATTACTTGTCACTTCTCCCATTGACTCTTGTACTTCTTCAAACCCTTCCAGTTCCTCTAGCCACCACTCCAGAGAGACCACCCTGATTTTGACAGCTGTGATTACTCAACCATCAGTTTAAGATAAACATCCTTTCAAAAGGGAATGCAACTAGGAATGAAACTAGAGGAGCATCTGAACTTAAGGGAGAAGCAGACTTCTGCTTTAAACTAGTTATCACTAGAAGGTTTTTTTTGGTTTTTTTTTTATATGTAGAAAGCCTAGATGTTACTGGGTGCAAGCAATGGAAAAACTGTTGGGGAGCAATTCATGATAGTAGGGATACATTTTTTGACCCATTGTTTTATGCTTAGTGGCTGGTGGGATGCTGTGAAGCTTTATTAATATGTCTGTTTTTCTGTCACTGGGGGCAGGTTCTTCAATGCACATGGATCAGCCTTGCTGCCAAGCTCTCTATGACTTTGAGCCAGAAAATGAAGGCGAGCTTGGGTTTAAGGAAGGGGACATCATAACTTTGACCAATCAGATTGATGAGAATTGGTATGAGGGGATGTTAAATGGAGAATCTGGCTTCTTCCCCATTAATTATGTTGAAGTGATGGTTCCCTTGCCTCAGTGATTGTGTCATTCAAGCTGTGAATGTGATTTCATGACTGAAATGGATTCACACATGTTCTGTCAGTGTGGCATTCTGTGAAAGCCTTGCTATTTGACTGACTTACTGACTTTTGTATGCGTCTTTTTAAAATGTATTTATTTTATATTCCAAAAAATTTCACCTTCCCTGATTCATCAACCTGCAAAAAAACCCATATCTAGTTTTTTTGCTTTGTGCCTTGAAGATCACTGTATGAAGTGTTTACTGGTAGCTCACTGTTGTTCCAAAAATAATGCATTTCCTTGCTAGTATTGTATGTGGATTTTTTTATATTTGGCTGCAATGATTTTACTATCAAAAACCATTTTTAAAAATACTGTAGGTGAAACTAACTGTAACCAGTTCCTAAGTTACTGATGTCATTGAGCGCTCTCCATCTACCACACTGTAATTTATTGCGAGCAAGTTAATCCATGTTTCACATTGTATGTTGACAAAAAGCAAAGTGGTTGTTGTCAATATTATGATGTCATTGTACTAAGTACAAGTTCTCAGAATTGAAAATTCCTATAATTTACTGACCAAACTGAATAAATATTTCTGTGGGATAAGAACAGTGGTTGCTGCTTCCATTCCTGTAGTTCTGGCATTTGTTTTTGAGCTGAACGTCAATGTCACTTTTGGTAGATAGATCAGCTTTCAGTGAAGAAAACAACGCTACAATAAAAAGATATAAATAAAGCTAAAGTATTAGTTTTGATACCTTAGTCACTGGAATTTTAATAACCTTGCTGTCTTCCTACTGATCATATTGCATTTGTAATGCCTCTTAAAATTTCCTTGTAGCAGGAGGATAAGAGAAAAATTCCTCCGAATTCAGTGCAAACTGATCCTAGCTCTTCAGGGTTTGTATAAAACTCCCCTGATATAAATAGGTGGGTATCACTGGTGCCTACTCCAAAGAGATGAAAAGTCAACATGCTTCTAACTTTTTAATATTTATTTGAAAGGGATGGAGAAGGAGGAGAAAGAGAAGACTAGGTGGAGAGGAAAGATGCTATATCTAAAGGCTTTGAAATGAAGGAGAGACTTTGGCATCTTTCATAAAAGGAAGATAGGATTTGTTTTTCTGTTAGCCTTCTCCTGCTTTGCTTAGGAAATGCAGATATAGTCATGTTCAAAAACTTCAGCAGCCCCCAGTACAAGATGGAGGGTGATGAGAAGGGATCTGAACTCTTTAGGGACAAACGGGCATGAATCCAGCTTCAGAGGTTTGAGCAGTATTTGGCTCTGTAGTCCCCTTAAAACAGCATTCCCTAGAACTGGAAGATTTTCATCTGTATCACAGGTGTAGTAACTTTTCCACCTAAGAAGCATAAGTAGTTGGTTATCAAAACTTTGAAGCTTCTCTCAGCTCTTGCCTTGGCTTGCATAGGGGTCACACGAGAAGCAGCTTTGACTATGTCCTGCTTCTTTGGGCACATCATCTTTAGACTTAGTCCTGGGAAGAATAAAATTCATCATCCCTTTTCCAAATTCATTAGAGCAGTAATATGGAAAGTAACTTGTTCTATTCTGGTTTTTGAATGAAAGTAGCTATGATGTTCTGAATACAAAGTGTATGGGACAACTTTCAAAGGCTTAAGTATTTGGGATTGATTCATAACTACTTTTGCTTTTTCTCCTTTATCAGAGAGATCGCAGTAGTTCTACCTTTCAATAGCAGGCAAGAAAAGAGGTGGTGAAATCTCTCCTTTACCTCACCAGAATGCCCCACATTTACTCACACAGGTAAAAGTTTGAATTTTCAATACACGTTGCAGGGAGCAGCTTGACCTTTGCTATAGAGCTCCTGGTCAGCTGCAACAGCTCTCTCACCTAGCATCTCTAGTAACAGCTCTGCTGTTAGTGTTTAGGATAAAGCAGAGAGAGATGTCCTAGGAAACCAACCAGCATGAAGGTTTGCTACCAGGAAGACAAATTGCACAATAGATTTCATTGCACATCAAAAGGGCCTCTTTAATATGTGCCTTTTTAAGAGTGTATGCTAACAACAAGTTTCATGAACTATCACACAGGTTATAGAGTTGAGTAAATAAGTAGATCTTGTTTCCTAGACTCTTGATGCTGTTACCAGAAAAGATCCTGTTCCACTACTACTTCCTATCCAAACTTGTATACTTGTTCAAGTCCTTCATGGCTGCTACTTCATACCATCCTTACCTTGTGCTACAGAAAGGTTTCAGTTGAAATAGTGACACTTCCTCTCAAATCAAGTTCATAGCAGTTCAGCTTTGTTAGAACCACGAAGCAATAAGCATAAACAGAGCAGCACAGCAGATTGCTAAAGGTTTATTCACTCTGCAGGGACATCTTCCCTTAGCTCACTGGTTTTATTGCTTCAAAGTCTTTCCAGCCCCTCAAACAAGATTACTGTGCAAACAAATCTTTAATAGTTGCAGGTTAAATAAAGTCCACGACTGCTTTTATATACATGAAAAATATCTTTAATAGTTAAAAAAAGTAAGAAATCAAGATAAATAGAGTAAGGTTATAGCAGCAGCTATTTCTATGTGGGGCATAAGGTACAAGAATTCAGAGTGAGTATTAAACCAGTATCTAATCTTGATCTCTCAAAACCAGAATTTTTAAATAACTTGAGAGTTTAAGTTAATATAAAGAAAGCTGCACCTTAAAAACTGCATCCTAACCCAGAGCCAGTTGGATACTTTGGCGAAGTTAGAGGCAGTCAAAAAAAACTAACAAAAAAAAATCTACTCCAGCATTTGGAGAATTCTGCACTGTCAGCTGCTCCCCTTGCCTCGTGCTCCAAAATGGAGGTGTACTTGATACATGGCTCATCAAGGCCTTTTCTTTACCCTAGAGCCAGGAGGGAAGCATTATTAGTAAAAAGAGGCTAAGAGTAATTGAATGCAGTGGCCCCAGATGCTGACTGCCTAGGGGGAGGGTTACAGATCAGGTTTTAGAGGGACTACAGAGCTATTAAAGTGACAGTAAATTACATACTGGCCGATAGACAACTGCTCCATTAGACATACACAAAGCAGTACCACCGACTGCACAGAGATTTAGTGCATAAGGACTCAAAGAGCAGTTATTTTTGATGTACCTTTTACTACCATGGGTGCTTCCCAGTTTTATTTCAGCTTTTTTTCCCCCTAGCCCCTTAGAAAGCTGGCTTGTTGGGACCATTCAAAGAGTGCTAATATTGCTAGTTACAGTACCTTCCCTGGTGGAATGAGGTGCTTATTCACATTGACAGGGTACATTTGTCCAAGTTAAGGTTATCACAGCTATGCTGTTACAGACTGTATCTAGGAATATACAATACTGATAACAGTGGATTTCCAGGTGCTAAAACACAGAAACAGTACATGTAATAACAGACAAGAATTGGTTTTACAACTTTCTTTTAAATTAATGTGTTTCACACAGGAAGTTCTCTAGCAAGTAATCTAGACCAGTTTCATACATTACAGCATGAGGATCTGAGCAGGAAACAATTCAGCCAACTCATCACTCTTCAGGATAGTGTTTTACGCCAGACAAATTCAGATTTGCTCCAGATGCAAGTTATAGTGTGAACTGGGCCATGTAGTTTCCCACTCAGGCTTGAAACTGAGATTATCTTTGGAGAAATACCATCTCAAAATACAGAGAAAGCTGAGGCAGCCTCATGTCCTTTGTCAAGTATTTAGCATCCTTCTAGGTCACATGTTTGGAAGCTTTGTAATCTGTGTATCCTCCTTTGTTTCAGCAGGTCATGGAAAACAGATCCTTCTATTAAAGTAAAAATAACTTCACGTGGAGTTCGGATTCACTGATACAAAGAGCAGTAGAATACAAGGACAGGGTCCAGTATCAGAAGGTAGGAAATTTCATCGTTACGGTCAGTGTTTCTTACAAAGAAGTCAGATGGGAGACATGAATTCCAAGTTTCAGCTATTGCAGAAGATACCAAAACACATAGTCTATGCCACCTAGGACTGAGAAGTGTTTTCAGATTATCATTGTCCACATCACATGATAGTACAGCTTGTATCCTCATTTCGCTGCAGAAATAGAACAGAGACGTAAGGTTAATTAGCATGTGTACAAATCTAATATTTATTTCAGGTTATTTCTCATATAGGTGTGTGGGAATTTTAGTATTGTGTACATTGTTATTAATAAAGCAAAGCAGGTTTTCAATAGAGGCAGTACCTTAACTATAGCAGATGATCTGGGGCAGAGAAATATATAAGCTTTTAAGAATTTAAGTCCATTCAATACATGAGCCTATGCCTTCCCTAATGAAAGGCTATCAAGCTATTGGTACCTCAGGTCTGAACCAAACCTTAATGGGCATGCAGGTTCATGCTACCCTAGTTAGGATGGTACAAGCAGAAGCAGAAGCCATGGAAACCCTGCCTTCAAAGCACAGCATGCTTTCTTTGCATTATTTTACTGCATGCAAGAATTGTTTTTTACTAAGTGCCATTATTTCAGTACTACCAATGCAGCAGATGCATGTAGGTACTAACGACAACAGTTTAATAGGAATTCAGAGAGGAATGACATGAACATTTGAGTTGAAGTATTAGAATTGTTTCTTACCATAAACAGCACGCAACTGTATTGTAAAGTCGCTGATAAAACAGATTAGAGGTGTAAGGAAAAAAGTTACTTTTGCTTTCCGTCACTGACTGCTGAAAAAGCTGTACTATTAGTCAGTTCAAATAAAGAGCCTTTAAAAAACAAATAATTGAGAAAACAAAAACCGACTTGGAGAGAGGGTACTCTGAACATAAAAAGCTTGTACCAGTCTCTTCATAAACCTAAAGCTTCCACTGGTGTTACTTCATTTTGGCATATGCTGTGCAATAAGAGCCCAAAGGCCAGAGTAACATTACTGAACCTTTCTCAATAGCCTGGTTAACAGGGTCTCGCCTCCCTTCATTGAGAGACTGAAAAAATTACAAGAGTTTGCATATGTAAGTCAGAAGACTTTGATCAATATCTTGAGCCAGATACTATTACAGTAACAGATATTCACCCAGATTTACTGTCCTTCTTTCAAACAAGGAAAAGAGCCAAGCAGTAGGCAACAGCTGCCTGTTCTTAGGTACATTTTCTTCAGAAAGACAGCATTTAAGTTTTCAAACACGTATATTATGAAAATACCTAAAAACTGGCTGTGGCTTTAAGACCCAGTGCAGTAAGATGCAAGGCCTCCTTGTAACGGCATAGGATCAGTTTTAGAAAGAGCTGTGGTAACTCACCATGCTGTGTCAGCAGCAGGGAGAGATGGATTTTTAGCTAGACATCCCCTTGTGCTTAGGGCTTCGAGTTTGTACTAGCAAAGGGGACTTGGTGCTGTTTCAAGTCAAGAAACAAGACAACTCAAGAGTCAAGTACAGTCCATAATTGTTCAGTTATGACCAAGCCCTTGTATTAGTTCTGTTTTATCTTTACTTGCTGAAGTAGTCTGACTACTAGTATATCAAACTACACTAGGAGAATCCAACATACCTAAGTCCAGACTTATAATACGGTCAGTCAAAAGCCATTTGGAGGGGCTAGAGAGTCTTTCATGGGACATTACAACATGCAAGTTGTACCCAAAGGGTTATAAGTATATTGAATACAAAACCACACTTATTCTATTTAACTATGTTAATTCAGTTATCATGGTCTGCTTCTGTGCAGAAGTTCCACTCGGAAAATATTGAAGGGAGGTTTTTTTGGGGTTTTTTTTGACTGAAGCACAGCAAAGTAAGTAGTCATTCCTGGAAGGGAGCTGAAAACAGAAGTGGCTCAAAAACTCATGCTTGAATGTAGGAGGGACTTATGCAATCAGCATATTAAGAAAGTAGATTTCAGCCTTTTAATACCTTTGAATGGTAATAGGGGGTTTCTTCAGTTTGAAATTAAGTTATCTTAAGAGCAAGTCAGGGACACTGTAGTGTCAGATAAGTCACTTCCCCCAGAAATAAGAGCTTTCTAGATAGTGTGTGCATTCTGTTCCTGGGGTAACAGCTGAAGTTTAGTGTCTGTTCCATCTATATATCTGACTATGAATAAAGTCAGTATTTTTCAGCATGTCAGTAATGGGAGCAAATGACTAATGCCATTTGATTATATTCAAACAAGAGTAAGCAAAAAATGGATTCCACTTCCAATGCAAAGCCATGCAAGCTACATCGTATGTAGGACAAGAGACTGCAGCACAGTTAATGAAGCAAGTTTCCTATGATATGACAAGCATGAGTCTCACCCACCTCACCTGCTTAATGATGCTTATAGGAACCACTATCATGAAACCAAACAACATTTCTTTTTTCTTCTTCTTTTCGTCTGACATTAAGAAAAACATTAAGAGTTGTAGGATATGTATAGTACTTGGGGGAAGTATTTTCGTATAATAATAATAAGAGATAGCCATTGAGTGAGTCTTGATAGCATGTATTTAACTTTCATGTAGCTCACCTCAGATGGAAACTCCATTTCACTTTCAGTTATTTCTTCATAATCATCATCTTGCTCATCGCTTTCTTCTCTGGGTACATGCATTATCTTCCTCTCAGCAAGTTTCTACAATATAAATTATTTGGCACCAAGAAGCCTCAAGAATTAAGCACATGAAACATCTTCAGTATTAGGACAGTAGCAGTGATTTACTATGCACTTACCTCACCATCATCTGTGATGAGTGTAACATCAATAGTATCCCCAGTTCCCCAAGACTTCTGAGACTTCCAGACCAGATCACAAGGACCTGGGCTTACACCAGCAGCTTCACTCCAGATCTGCAACAGATTTAGATTGAGCTTCTGAAGAATCTTATTTGTAGTTAGATTAGGATTCAGTCTAACATAATTATTATATGTACTACAAAACCAAATATGTCCCGTAACAGAAACTGCACCACTGTGATCCCTGACAGGTTAGTTTATTCAGGCCTACCAACAATGTTGGTAATTATTTTTATTTTTTTTTAAAAAACCTGAAGATTGTATAAGAGTGCAGAAAAGGCTGTTAAAAGCTTCTACCCGATGCAGAGGTAGCCTTGCTTGGACATGCAGATCATTTGAGTCACAGAGCCCAGACACAGTTACAGTCATACTCAGGGCAGCAATTTGTGTATACAAGATAGCCTCTAGCCTGGGCTCATTCACAGATCTCTTGAGCAAACTCATACAGAGTCTTGAGTACAGAGTGATCACAGAGTCTAACTGTACACTATCAAAATATACTTAGATTATGATTTGAGCCAATATTTAGCTTCTCAGTGTTGCTGGATGGTAGTGGACTCAAGTTTTGGCAACAGCGTAAGCTTTTGCACAAAGTTATCAAATTACAGGAGCATGGGGAATCCTAAGAATAAATGAGAATATATTGATTCTCTTTGCAACAACAGCGCATTCCAGTTTAGGATGCTCCAACTTCAAGATCTAAAGAAAGTGTAATTAATTGACATTTCAGATCAAGTTGCTGCAGGGATTTTTCCCATTTCCCTCTCCACATCAGGATTTTAATTCTTTAGGCACTTGCTGTATCAATTTAGTTTTCCTTATTACAGGAATCACTACTGCCATCTAACAAGAACAGAGCTCTGAGTAAGTTTCACAAACCACTACCTACTGTAACTACTTGGCCTGCCTGAAGAGTAAACCGTGAAGGAAATTTGTACGTTGCATCTGACACACTTCCAAGATGTCGTCTTAACAACCATCCATGTAGTGGCTGATCCTGCGGGACAAGAAATTTATCTCAGCATTACAGACCAACACCATATCAAAACAGTGCAAGAATCTTTCCAGACTCAAGGGTCAGTTTTAGTCCCACTCCTGTAGCATACAAGAATCTGATCAAATTTGAGGAAGCCTTTGAGTTCCTGTTAGAGCCTACCTGTGATTTCTCCCTGTGCTTCCTTTGGATTAATCTTAATCCCACAAATTTAGGCACACCTATTCTTGCCTTCTGTTGAAGGGGGATCATGGTGTTCTTCACCTGGGAGATCCTGATGAAGGAAGTTTGTCATGCCCATCTAGTAACTTGGGCCATACGTAGTGCAACATACATAGTGGCCTGTGAAGGTTTAAGGCATCTCAGGCTCAAGTGGCTACACTTACTTGCCACAAGTTTTGAAGCTCTGAGGATTAATTCTAATAATTCTAGATTTGCAGACTAAACCAGTCCAAGAATTATCTAATCAGTCAGTTAGTCACTCTGCATCGATTAGGTACTGTCGGCTCTATTCAAACTTTTAGCAGTTTTAAGCATTTTTATGCAAGAAGTTGTCATTATCCAAGTTACTACACAACTTAGTTCATCAAGGGTAAGTAGTACTTCTGATAGTGCTGGCCTGAATCTGACGAGAAACAACTGAAGGTGTTAAGATTTCTACGTCATAGAACCCAGTGCACCTCTCCACAAAAACATCTTTCAGACAGCCCTATGAACACAAGTCCTATAGTAAGGGAAGAAAACAAATAAATTGGTCTCTAGTCTTCTCTCGACAGCAGCCAGGTTAGCTGAGAAGTCCCCCCATTGGTGTGGGCTTTTTTTTTTTTTTTTTTTTTTTTACAGTACTCTTCCCTCATCTCTTCATCCTTCTGTATTGTCATGTCTCACTAAGCTACAAGTCAGTTCACAAGCAGTCATACTTTGCAGTGAAGGCCATGCAGCCTTGACTGAACAGAAGTACCTTATCAGAGTTGTTTTTAAGCCTGACAAATTTCCCATCTGTATCAATTTCCTCAATAGATACATTTCCAGAAGATGAAGCATGTTCAACAGTCTTAAATCCAGCACTGTGCCCTCTCTTTTTGGCTTCTTTCATTTTCCTTTTCTTCCCAGGCAGGAACCGTTGCCCTTGACTTGCTGCTTGAGTTGTAGTGCTGTGTGAAGATGGACTGCATGACAGCTTTAGCCTAAAAGGGAGTCAGAAAACATTCACTTGAGTATCCAATGTGCTTGTTTCTTCTGACTCCTAATATCCCACTATAGCCAAGCCTAACAGCTTCTTATATTCAAGACTTCATGAAAAGCTTGGGATATAAGATTTTGTTTTTATTGGCAAGAGTAGTTAAGTAGCTTGTTAAGTTTGGAAGACAGCCCCAGCCCTAGAGTTTCGAACAAGCTTATGTTGATAAGAAAAGATTCCCAACTGCAATAGGTATTCCTTTAAAGTCTCTAGAGACACAGTCTTTAGTGGAAGTAGTTTGAGTTTTTCACCCTTAGTATGTACTGAGAGTTCATGTTGTTCTCACCAGGCAGTGCCTGGATAGCTGCAAGTTAATACAATTTCCCAGTTTCATTCATGAAAATTCAGCACTGTCTTTGATAAATCTCTAGAAAGTAGCACAAAGCTTTGAGAAACTTGAGGGATGCCTAATGGACCTTTGAACTTTATCAGCTGTGTTTATCAAGTTTCTTCATCTGACTATCCCATGTAGTAGATACAGAATTTAAATACCATCTACAGAAGATTATGCTTCAAGAACCACATTATGGCATTAATGATGTACTTCATATTTATTTCTTGCCCCACCCTCCATTCTAAAGAATATACATTTAGTATAGACCTTGAATGAAGCAAGTTGTCATATGAAGATCTTGTCATAGCCTACCTCTGTTCTTCTCCTTCCAACATCATTCTGTAGGTATTTATTTCCAGATCTAGAGCCAGTTTCACATCTAAGAGATTCTCATATTCTTCCAACTGTGCTTGTGCCTTCTGCTGGGCTTTTGCCATTTCTTTTTCTTTTTCAGCCATATGCCTTTGATGGAGTTCATGATCATGATCCAGTCTCTCCTGTAACTCCCTTACTCTGTTCTCCAAAGCAGCATTCTAGAAATCAAAGGGAATTAAAAAAAAAAAAATCAATTAAGCCATAACTGAAGATTAGAGAGGCCAGTATTTTGAACTGACTAAATTAAAATAGTTCTAAGGTTATACAAATAAAGATAGTACCTGGCTTTGGTAGTGATTAAGTTGAGATGTCAGAGTATCCATCCTCAGCTTGGTTTCCATTAGCTCCTCCTGGGCAGCATTGGCAAAGTCACTATGCTTTGCTGCAGATAGCTGGGCATTCTTCATCTACAGATAAGTCACTGTTAGTAGTGAGTTGATTATGAACATGTATTTTAATAAGGAAAGAAAATCAAGTGATTTCCAGCTGTTACACCTGGAAATAGTTAAGTTTTACTTAAGTGTGCAGATACCAATAAAGTCCAGGTCAAAGTTTTTCATTGCTTTTCAGAGAAGTTTACACAAGTTTGACATTCACATCAGAAAAAGTCAGCAATTATCAGATAGTGAAAATTGCCAGATTAGAATATTTCAGTCACAGTTGCATGAAGATATTGTACAGATCTTAAATTGATTCTCCAGAAGAAAATGGAGATGGATGTCCCTGCTCCCTGCAGGGGGGTTGGACTAGATGACCTTGAAGGGTCCCTTCCAACCCAAGCCATTCTGTGATTTAGAAGCTGCTTCTCAAAGCATTGGGCTACAGGACATTAGGTGTGCTTATTCTTTCTTGGAACATCTCAATACCGAATTGCTCTAGAAATAGCTCAGTGCTGCTTATGCAAGAACTGTTTAGTAATAGAAACTTTGCGGAAGAGCAACAGTTTGATAAAGTAGATCTATTCTAGAAGAGGCACTCAGAATTTCCAGTGGAAACCTGGACAGAAGCATCCAAAGCAAATTACTGCTTTTTCATATAAGTTGGAGTACAGAGAAAGCCAGAAGAATCAGGAAGAAATGAGCACACACTTGAGAGAATAGTAGCAGATCATGTGGTTCTGTACTAAGTACTACAGGCAGCTTATGATACCAACCCTGTACACAACAGCCAACCCTGAAACCTCTGGGATCTTACCTATCAAGGGTATAAGCCTCAAGTATTACTTTTCCCTGCATATGTAGCTAACACTGGGAAGAGGTGACAGGCCAGCTCTGGAAGACAAACTGTCAAGCTACTTCCACAGCCACCCGCTCCCCCTTATCCAGTACTAGCAACTGGAAAGGCATGGTTAGACTCATACACGTTAAAGTGCTCTTCTGGAACTGCAAGAATATAGTTTTACTAAAATGCATGAAATAAGGTAATCAATAAAGTTTTATTCAATAATACTGAAATTGCTTAATAGAAACATAGCACACCGTGGTCACACATTTGTCAGACAAGCTCTCAGATTTGTCAGAATTCTTAACTATGATCAACTTTATTTCATGAGCCATTCCTAATCACTCCCCAAAGGGACAGTATTTCTGCTTGAACCAGTTTTGTTTGGGACTAAGCATAGAAGTTCTATTGTCAAATTTGACACTACTTTGAAGCTCCATAACTTGTGCCAAGAAGCTCTGTGCTGAATGCAACAGCTCTTTTTGCTAGTGTGACTTTTAATCCTATCAAGGTGCAGAGAACTTCACCTTTGTTTTACTGGCATCTTTTACAGACTCACTTTTACATGGAATGTTTGCTCCAGCTCCTCTTTGTATCCTTGAATTTGTTCTTCATGTTGTTTTCTGAGCCCCTGCAGAGCATCTGAAAGCTTACTCTCAAATTTTCTCTGACAGACAGATTCCATTTCTGCTATCCTGCTCTCATACACTCTTTTTGTCTCCTTGAGCTCCTAGAAGAAAAAAATCTCAGAAAATAAGCAGGCCAATACAATTTGATTTGAGTGGACATACTGTACCACCTTAACAACTCATTCAGTACTGAAGCAGATTTATCCTGGAGTGCACAGTAATCCATCTTCATTCAGATCTTAGATAATTCATCTATGAGGTCTGGTACTTCCACCTTGCTGGCTACACTGGGTTGTTTCGCTGCCTCATTGCCAATATGGGTTAAGCTAATAAATACAGTAGTCTGTACTTCATTTTAATACTAATTCGTAGAACTAGATGGATTTTTCCACTTAGAACACAAGCATACACACTTTGTTTTCTTTAAACACTGTTACTTCACCTATTCTTGTTTTACTCAAAAGTAAGAGCAGTTTGTTAGATCAGTTGGAAGTCTCTGTCACTGAAACCACACCACTTTGAGACTCCTTCCAGTTAGAAGGAATTTTGCTTACATTCATGTGGTTTTTAGTTCTAGGTACTGAATTCTCACACGAAGGTTACAGACATCTTTGGTAAGTGTTAAGGAAGTAGGGAACTTAAGTTCAATTATTTTCGGCTTTTAGCAAGCATCTGGAATCATTTAACTGTAATATATGCACTTTCAGTTACACAAAGTAGTATACTGGGACTGTAGTTACCTTCAGAAATGCAGCCTGAGAAAACTCTCATATTCCAGATATCTATTGGTACTATGCCAGTGACCATGAGGTTGTGTACTTTCTTGGAGTCTTCCTAGTTAGGTGGATTATTGGCTGGTAGACTGTCATAGGTTGACTCAGCCAGTTAATTTTAAGGATAAAAGCACCTCTTAACATTGCTTTTAAGTGCATCCAGGGATCACAGACACCTAAAAACCCCCGTGTTAATAAGCTAAAACGTACATCTTCATGAAGGCGCTGCTTGAACATCATTTGTTCCTGCAAGCTTTTCTTATGATTTTCCAGGTCTGCTATCCTCAACATTTCACTGTGGAGATGCTTTTTACTGTCTTCCAATGACAGCTTCAGCTAGAAAAGATAGAGTAATCAAAATTAGGAGGTCATTTTTTTTCCAAACTAAGACAGTCAGCTTATTACAGGTCATTCAACTTCATTCCCACAGCAATCAAAACACCCTGCTTAAGGTGATTACTCTAACTTCTTGTTTCAGTGACATCTAGTACATTAGCAATAGGAAAACCCCTATTTGTTATGTAGGCCAGATTTCCCAAAACCAAAAGGCAAATATAGAGCAGACCTTAATCCCACCAGCTAAATCTGACTCCACAAAGTGGACTTCTGGCAAATCAATTTTACCATCCATATATGTTCCTCCCCTTCACAACACCAAGTACTCCAAGCTTCTCCTTAACTTCCAATGTTATTTGTTTGATGCTTAACAAGTGAAATCCTCCAATACAGCCTATGTTGACAAACTATTATACACTTCCCAGTGTTGGAGTGTGCTGCTTTAACAATAAAAAGTTTGTCCTTTGTTGTTGGTTTGTGGGGTTTAAGTTCTCCATCCCAAAGATATGAAATTGGCTTATTCAGTGCTCACATTAAAGCATGAAGATACAAAAGAAATGCATTGGTAGAGTAGCGACTCAAGCAGAGTTTTCTTTAGTGACACAAAAGCCTAAAAGAAACCAAAACATTGGACTTATTTATTCTACATAAACTGCAGCATAGTGAAGCAGGGTCCATCACATGCTCCCTTTGTCGAGATGTCAGAGAATGCTACAGGGGCTACAGCAGTACAACACATTTCAACTCGTCCTGTCCTTAGATCAAGAAACATTACATACTGTGGTCACAGAACAGAATTAAAAGGTACCTTCAACAGTTGGAAGTTTTAGCAGACCACCTATCAGTAGCACTTGCTTTCAGCAAGACTGCAGAAAACTTTTTGTCTGTCACTGTTATCAGTGGTAATCTCCATGCTTTTAAACATCAGTAACTGGGGGGGCAAGGCAGAAATGAGCAAAAACTTCAGGAACAAACAAGTAGAAATTGTAGGAGGAAGTCTTACACTGGCTACTTCATCCTTTAATTCATGAAGTTCATTCTTCAAACTTCGGTTCTCAGTCAAAGCTGCAGCTAAGTCAGCTTGCTTCGCACCCAGCTGAGCATCAAGGTCTCTCACATGAGCCTGCGACAGGTTCAAATCAGCTTCTGTTTTTGAATTCCTACAAGTGAAAGTTTTACACTTGTAAGCTGCAGCTGGTGAGGGAGAAAGTTTGTTTTTAACACGTTTACCTTCAGAGGTAGCACTTGTGTAAAGAGCACAGGGAAGGCCATAAAACAAGCCAGACGGGCCCCTCTGACAAGCATCATTTGTTTAACCAGACCGATTTCTGACCCAGTTTCCAGCTGGCTTTGTGCGAACCCCAGGCAGAAGCCAGCTATTCACGCGGCATTGACAACGGCACAGGGAACCGACGGCACCGGCCACCGTCTCCAGAGGGAGGGAGGAGTCAC
>JAAGNO010027970.1:0-20923 GCA_033439905.1 Ceryle rudis
GGGGAAACGACGCCGACGCCCGCCCGGAGCGTGTTTCCTGCTCGCCGTTGCCTTTCGTTAAACTCGTAACCTGTCTCCCGGGGCTGTCTTGTTATTGCTATTCCTCGGTCCTTTTTAAACAACAGCGGGTTTTTTTTGGTTCTTTCTGCCTAAACTTTGGGATGACGTCGAGCGCTGTTAAAAGCGAGGATTAAAGGATGCTTTCCCGTCAGGAAAGTCCTAGTAACAAAGTTTAAGCTTTGCAAAATCGAGGTTTTTGATTAAAAAAAAAAAACAAAAACAAAAAAAAAAAATGTTCAGATACCAATGTCAAAAATCTCAGGCCGTGATCTGAAAAGATTTCTGGCTATGCTTGATGCCACTGTCAGTAAAAACATCCTCAATGAACCGCTAAAAACATAGAGGACCTGCAGATCACATTTATATAGGTACTCAGCCCATGTGTAAGCTCAAGAGCAGGGGACTGATGCCATCAGTGAAGCTGCTCGTGGATCGCATACGTGTATTTGCAAAACTAGACAGCAGAAATCAAAACTGTAAATAAACTTGTGTAGAGATTTCTACAGGTCCCAGTTCTGCAGAGGTGTTTATCCACACACAGGCTTAGTTCAGGCTTCTCTGTTTTCATTTAAAGTGTGGAACTGTACAAGCTATAGATTTTTCTTTCCCCATCTCTGAATATAAAAGATGTATAAATACAAGCTCATCAACCATCATATGGGATGGGACAGGCTGTAATTATAATAGTTTCAGTGTTCCACCCAACTGATAACTTACATCACAGTCAGCATGTATCTTGTAAAATTGTAGATCTAATACAGAAAAGCTAGTGAGTTTTTGGTTTTTTTTTTCTCCTCTTGCTCACTGCAAGTCTAACTTAACTCCTTAGGAAAAGGTAAGCACCAGAAGATTTAGATAAAGAGAACAATGACTTCTGCTGCAGCTGTTTGTAGCGAGATTAACTGCCAAAGGCTATCAACTTCTTGAGCTGGGCCCTGATCCTTCAGTTACCCTTGCTCTTAACGGTGCTGTAGCTTCCCCAAACAGTGGAATAACTCTGCATCTTTGTCTGAGCATGAGTAAAGGTGTTTATGGAACCCAAATCCAAAGATAAATGATTACAAGCGTTACTGTTTGATTAATTATCCACTATTATATTTTATAATACAGAAAACTACTTATAATTAAGAAGATCACTGGAAGGAAAATGCCAGTCAGTTGCTAAACAATTTCTGAATAGAACCTAAGCTTTTTTTTTGTGGTGTAGAAGCCAGATAGGAGGAAAAAAAACCAAAAAAAAAATCTGTCTGATTTCTTTCAAGCTTAGTTCTTCAAGTGCTCCACTAATGGAGTCTAACATAATACCCATGGCTGAATTCAGAGTCCAGCCATAGGATAAGGCAAGTTGCAGACAGAACTGTATTCTGTGTCAAATATTCTTGTTTACATTACAACCTTCGTTCCTACAACTCTCCTTTGTTCTGGAGAAAGCCGTCAGAAAGCTGCCTCAGATGCAGTTTGAAAAAGAATCCTCGCTAAGTCCGAGAGTCCATCAAATATGTAAAGGCTTTTTCTATTATTTATTTTACATAGATCATTAAGCAAATATAGTGATGGGTGATCAAACAGAGCCATAGAACACCATCATCTACCTTTTAATAGTGGCAGATTTTGCCATGGCATATCAATTTAATGTTCACGCATCACATGATTCTTTTCTTTAAACATTACTGATGGATGTACGTCAAATTACGCAAAAGTAAAATGGCTTAATTTGGCAAAATTACACTGATTAGCTAACTGCTTTAGCAAGTAGTTCAAGCAAATATATTACCAACTTTTCCATTTCTAAGGTTGACACATCAGTATTTCATACACCTTTGATTATCCCCTTTCTTTCCTGCTCCTTCAAACCAGTTGTTGCATTTTTCCCCTCCCTCACAGTTAGGGGTTTTTTTCCCCTATATGTTCTGACTCAAGATCTAATTCTGCAGTCTGGGCTTCAGGCTGTCCTTTAGTAAACCTTCTTCCACTAGTAAAATATCTTTCCCACTGTGCCGTGAATACATCAGTATTCCAGTAGAGGGAGGAAAGTGGCAGCAGAAAGATCGGTTCATCCGTTCAATGCACAAGGCTGATTAGTCAAAGTACAGCAACAGGGGCAGATGAGAAACTAATTTTACAAGGACTGGAGATGGAAAGAATTTTCTTTCCCCACAAACTCACTAGGCTAAATACGTGTTTGGGTTTAAGCACGCAAGTTCAATTCTCTTAAATTGTTTCCATAGTGCTATACATGGATGCATTGATGATTTTAGGGAGAAATAGGGAAAACCCTGAAAATCCATCATGTTAGAAGGAAATCAGAATTGAAAACACATGTACCAGCCATAGACTTTGAACAGAGGTGACTATTATGATTCTAAGACATCTAGATCAGAAGTACAGCCATCCAAAGGTCCTTTGGCAAAGACCGGAGAGACAGGAATATTTTCGTCATCATTCTGGTCCCTTCTCATCCAAAGCATGTTTTGAAGAAGTCCTTTTCTTCCCCCTGACTGCTGTAGTCAAGGATGACCATGCACATAAATTAGGCACCTGCATGAGGCACCCTGAGTTAAGCGGGATGAACCTGGTCAGGAGTGGGCAGACCACTCGAGCATGGAAAGCAGTGCCTATAAGCCTTCGCTCTTTAAGAGAAAAAGGGGCCCAGAAATGACACCAATTCAAAGGGTTTAACTGAGGAAGTGAACTAGCCCAAGAAGTAGCATTGGGACTGAGGCAGTGTGTGAATCACCAGACTGCTCATACGTGTGAAAGAGAACAGGTATTCAGAGAACGGAAAGAAAAAACAAGGAGGAGCGACGCTAGGATCAGATAGAAAGTGGAGAAAAGAAAATGCGAGGCAGGAAAACAGCAAACAGTGGATGATGTAGAGAAAACAGCCAAATAACAGGGTGAAGAAAGCATAAACAAACAATATAACACAGCCTGCAAAAGGAAAGAAAGGAATCAAGAAGAGAAAAAACATACAAAAAAAGAAAACCCAATTTTAAAGCTCACTAAACAAGATTTAACAACATATTAACCATGGTTGGCAATACTATGATTACATGTATGCCTACAAACAACATGCAACTGCTTCCGACTGCAGAGGACAGTTATTTTGTGGCATGTACAGGCATTTTTTCACCTGTACCGGCAGGTTTTACGCTTTCACCAGGTGGTGCAGGAAAGCCATTCACACAGGGAACCTGTACTTCAGCTGCTCAGTTAGAATCTGTAAGACAGCCTTCGTATAGCACCCGAGATGGGATAATTCTTAACTGGAATGAAAACAAAAGGATGAATCTGCAGCTGAACTCTTTTAAGAGCAGGAGTACAATGACAGGATTCATTGATGATTTTTCACAATGAAAGGGAAAGGATGCAAGAATTGAAGTGCAAAGGGAAATACAGGGACAACCTCCAGGGGTGTCACTTTATCGGTACTCAGAAGAAAGGTAAAAAGTGAATTCCGAAAAAGTCTGTCAAGGAAAAGATCTGAGGGGCATTACAGCATTAAAAGAAATCAAGGAAGTTAATTCTAACCAAAAGGTATGAAATTATCAAGAAGGGTTTAAAAACTAAGAACAAAAACTATTAGTGAAGACTTGTTGGTAGGTGAGATTCAGGATGAAACGATAACTCAAGTAGCTGATAGGCTGAAGTGAAGTCCTGACCTGCCTGTCAGCTCCTGCTGACAGTGGTGGAACTGGGAGTACATTTTGTGCATTTCAAAATCATGTCTCGGTATGAGAAGTATAGGAATATAATTGGGCAAGTAGGGAAGCAAGAGATAAAATATTCATATAAATCAGAACATCCAGATGATGAAAGAACTATCCAGTCATAACAAAACAGACCATTTCATTTAAGCCCCACTACAGAAAAATATTAATACACGCAAAAAATGCACTATGGAAATCTGTGGCTCACTCTCATGTCCAGTGAAATAAGGCAACTTCTCCCATCATGACTATACACAGGACCATCATCCCACAGAATAATAATAACAAGTGGCACACAGTAAAAAATTATACAACAAGCCATGGCAGTCCATTATCCTTTTTCTCACAGATCCTGGGAACATGTTGATGTATATAATTTTATTTATGAGTAACACTTCAAAGGGGGAGCTGAAGATGCTCAGAAGTGCCAGAATACAGCTACTTTAAATACTGGAATATGAAATTATTGTGCATACCTACTATAAACCACCTGTACCAAGGGAAATATGGTTAAGATTGTATGACTAACAAAGTATCCTTTTCTGAGGAGAAGGAATGGGTGAATGGAGGCTAATAAATGTGAGTAAATCTGCAAAGAACTCTGCATTACGATGAGAATGCAATGTTTATCCAAGCATCACAGTGACAACTGAAGATGGTATAACATTTTTACACCCAAATTCTACGCCAATGTCATTGCCATGTGTTAATAAAATACACAGTATCTAGCAAAATATTGCAGTCACTTTCTTCTTATCTATCAAGTATGTCTTAAATGCAAGTCAAATTTCAGCAAGAACTGATGACAGAGAAATCTAAGTAGAATAAGAAGCATAAGGAATACAAGAACACAGATCTTTGCCCTGCTTAGATGTCACTAAATACTGTCAATGCCTGAAGAGAACTTTACAGAGAAAACACTGAATAATGACACAAAGTTTTCAAGTGTTAAACAGGTAAAACTACGCAAGATACAGCCAGTTAATTATTTTGAAATCAAACTAACGTTTATTAATTTCACATAAGGTATTGAAACCACCATTCTGAACAGTTCCAAAAATGTTAAAACAGTTTTGTCAACCTAACTATGCAGATGAATCATTTTAATCAGAGGAATCAGAAATGGGTATGAACTTTTAAATTCTCATTTATACACAGAGAATTACAATTTAGAATTATTATAATACACAGCTATTCAGGACAATTGTAACAAAACATTAGTGCCGAATTTCTATTAATTGAAGTCAAAGCGATTAATGGGAACAGTTTGGTATCAATGATCTTCCAGTGGAACGTAACTACCATGCAAGGTTTCATAACCCTGCCTGGTTTCTTGCCAGCTTGGCTACATGGCTGCTTGGCAATTCATTGAGGCAGAAGACTCCGGCTCCAAGCACAGCCTGCAGGACTCAAAGAGTTTCTTGAGACCACAGTGATACCTACCCATGATGTGAAGCTGCCCGAGTCCTCATACCCTTATACGTTTGACATGCTGTTAACATCAAACCAAGGACCCCGAGAACTCTGGCACGAGGAAATTTAAATTTATACCATTCTTCTCAGATTTGCTTGCTGCTGGCTGATGCTACCTGCACTGACCACATGCTTAGCAAGTTAAGCAACAAAATATCATAGAAATTGGACACGGACAGGTCTATGGGACTTGACAGGATGCAGTCAAAGGTGCTAAAAGAGTTAGTCTGAAAGGTATGCAGACCATGAGCTGGCTGGCAAACTGGCTAAACTGCTGTCCTCAAGGGGTGGTGATGTCTAATAATCAAACTGGCAATCAGTCACAAATGGAGTCAGTACTGGGCTCGATCCTATTCAGTATCTTTTAAAATGATCTGGATGATGGCACTAAATGCATCCTCATCAAGATTGCAGATGACACAAAACTTGGAAGACCACTAGATACACCCAAAGGAAGTGTCGCTATGTAGAGACTGTGACAGGCTGGAAGACTGGGCCAGTTAAAGAGACAGATTAAAAAAATGGACAGTGTCCAGCAGAGGGCCATGAAAGCGATTAGAAGATTGGAAAATGTACTGAAGAAATGAGAAGGAATTAGATTTGTTTGGCCTAAAGAAGAAAAGGCTCCTGTTGGATGTAATCAAAGTCTTCCAGTAAGTAAAAGATAATTACAGAGAATACGAAGGTACTCTCTTCACAAGAAACACAGTGACAGGGTAAGAAGCAACAGGCACAAGTTTCTTCAGAATTTCTGTTTGGATACAAGAAAAAAATATTCACTGTGAAAACAATTAAGTATTTTGAACAGGTTTCCCAGAGATGGTGGACTTTCCCTTGCTGGAAATATTTAACACTTGGCTTGACCAGGCCCAGGATAACCTGCTTTCAACAGAAGGCTGGACCAAATGATGTTCAAAGGATTTGTCTAATCTAGATCTTCCTACAATTATATGAAAATCTGACAGATGTCTTGACCCTATTTAGTGATGAGAAGCAAGGAAATAGGTAAGAACAATGCCAATTTTTGCAACCCTAGGCCCTCTGGATTCACTAATATAACCACTTCTGAGACTGCTGAAAAATCCAGGGAAGCAATTTGTTACAGAAACTTCAGATATTACAGCTTCCAATGTTACATACTGCAGGAGCCACACCATGACAAACATTCCTTGCTCTTCTTGAGCCCAGGTCGACTTTACCACTTAAATAACTTCTGCAGACCTACTCCAAACTAACTGAAATGTCAGTTTCTGCTGCAATCGATTCTTAAATACATTAAAAGATGATATGCACAGCAAATACTAGCCAGGCTATAACACTGGATTCTTCAAGTCTGTGCTGAGAGTGAAGTCTTTTCTTTTGTGATGTCAAGCAAAAATATACAAAAAAGGTGAAAGGCATGTGATGATAAAGAGTAGCAATAAATAAAGGAACAGATACTGTTTCAGTGAATTAGCAGTACCTGATAAAATAATCTGCACTAGCAGCTTTTTAGCCACAATCTCAATTTATTATCATCATTTTCTCATTTTCCTAACATTCTGCTAGGAGCACTAGTCATGGAGAATAAACCCACTGTGTTAGGCAACTGTACAGTCTTTGCCTCAGTTTACAGTTTTACTTTCTGAACTCGTAAGATAACAAAACTGATACACTTGGTAGGCTACGGTGTATGCCAGAGTCTAACAGACTTCAAATGCTTTAAAGCATTGTGGAAATAGACAAAAATAATTATTCATAGAAAGAAGTTTACTTCTTCTAAAATATAATAAATAAATTAAAACCACTGCCTGTCTGTCACATCTTATTTATCCAAATCACTTCATCTAAGTGATTGAGAGATATAATCCAACTTACTTTTCTCTTTTTGACTGTTCCATGCATTGAACTCCCTTTAAGTTGATTGAAAGATTGTAAGGTTGCTTTGTTTCCCATTGAAACATATATTAAACACCTGCATTTAAAGAAACCAAAAGTCTCCCCATTGCATCTGGTAACACTTCAGGCTTGCTTTGCAACTCTGCTAATATCCTGTTCTCCACGCTTCTCACATCTGAAGTATGTGATTATTATGCTTAAGGAAAATATTTGGGTAAGCATGTCACAGTACCTTGAAAGTGTGGTGAATCGCTGGGTTGAGTTATCAATTGATCTTCATCTGTTCAGATTTTGGAAGCTTTCTCTAACTTGTACCTGATTAATTCTGAAAGAAAACAAACAAACAAACAAACAAAAAAAGAGTACAGCAATAAGACATTTGAAACCTTATCTCCATTTCAGAACTATAAATGTATCAGTTTAAAAACTACTATCAAGCATGTTATCTAATTTTACAAAAACATTTTCTGCAATGGATTTAAAATTGAAAGGTAAACAGTGAGCTGTTATGCACTCCGATGTACAGAGCAGCTCTTTAAATGGCAGCCTGACATTACCAGAAAGGTATGCATTGGATGAAATCTCAATCTTCAGCCCAGTTACTGCACTTATATCGACTATTACTGACCAGATTTCCACGCAGACAGTTGTGTCTGTATCACAAGCTGGTAACACAACAGTGCTGGATTTTCTACACGGGATTTTTCTAGAATATAGCACGACTCCAACAACGGGGGCTCTCACTGCGTAGTCATTGACATTTTTACCACCATGTCATAGAACGCGGATAGCTAAAAATGATCCCTCACGTAACAGTCATCAGCGACTACTACTGTAGTCATCAATTAGAGAGATGTACAGATTGAGGCCTTTCCCACAAAAGGAATTTCTATCATTTCAAGCTCAGGTTTTGAAAATCCTTTCATTCGATGCTTATAAACTTACTGTTTTTATAAATCAAATTTAAGGCTTGTTTGCTTTGGTTTAGCATAAATCAATGCCTCATTGGTTAAAGCTAACCAAAGCCTTGTCAAAACTTTAAAAAAAAAAAAAAGATTTCCATCAGCCTTGTGCACAGGTTATATTAAAGATCAAATCATTGATTTTTATAAGTGCTTTGAAATTAAAGTGATTTTTTTTTCAGCTACTAAAAAGTCATGAAGATAGATATAAATAAGCCAATCTAGCACTGAGACCAGATGACACTTCAGAGAAAACTATTTTTTTCCCCTCCAAGGATTAAAGTCCAGACAAAAGGAATGCAGTCCAAGAGGGCGTCCAAGCCGTCCCACAGGCTGTAGGGCTCTGCCCCAGTGGAAGGTAGAGAGCAAAGCTTTTTCTGGCTTCTGTTGATCCTCTGGGAAGCTGTCTGCAAACTGAGTTCATGTCTTTAAAATCTTCGTATGCACTGAGGATAACCCCCTTTTTTTCTTTTTCTTTTCTTTTAAACTGCAGCTTAGCAGCTGACACTATCTTTACTGAGATTCCCCTACAGATGTATTTACTGTTTCTAAGTTTTCCTCCACTCAGCATCGTATTTGATCCTAAGAAGCACATCTGAGCTTAATTATATTCTAGTTACTCCATAAAATCCAAAATATTCTTGTCTTCAGAGGACAAGACTTGAGAGCAAGTCCCGTATTATTTTCTCTCTCTCCTCTGCAGTCATTCTTCCGCTCTGTGCCTAATAAAACCAATCATTAACAAATTCCTACACTAGAAGAAGTCTCAGACAACACTGTATTTCCTTGTTACATACGTACACTAATCTCATTGAATACTACAGTACAAAACTTTCTTTACTACTCTTACTGCTGCTCAGTGGGAAAGGCAATGCAGCTTGACAAAAATCCTTTTTTCTTTCTTCTGTTTAGGACAGGAGACTGAATTCATACAGACCATCCCCTTCACAGCAGATCATACAATGTTTAGCCTCAAAGTCCCAAGCAAGCATATGACCTCCCTGCTGTGGAAGTAACTCACGCCTTCATCTCTACCCAGTTTCTTTAGGGGATTGGAGAGCTCTGCAGGCAAAACGCTCTTGCTTTAATCCTGACATGTTACTTGTTACATAATAGGCAAGTTTCATTGCTTCATGCAAAAATGAAAACAAAAATTGCCTATAAAATAGAAGGCTTCTCCAAAGACTTAAAAATCTATAAACTGGGCAATAAGTAAGTGGTAAGTACAAAAAAAAAAAAAAGACCAGATGAGGGTGATGGATCAGCAAAAACTTTATTCCTATATACAAGGGATCAGAGCATGATCACTATGTCACCACCTGTGAATTTTGCTGTAGGGATTACATGTGGAGTGGAGTTTGAAGGAAGTTAAGAGAATAAGTTTCAAAAGAGTAAAGTGACAGTTTAACGACCTTTTAAAGAGATCTCTTTCTCTGGATAATGGGTGGCAAAGAACAGGAATGATTCCTGTTGAGAATTTACAGCAGGTCAATTACAACCACAACTGTCAGCAAAGAGTAATGCAAGGAAGCAATGGGACGATGGAGAATAAGGCAGGAGGAGTGCTCTCTCCAGAAGGTAGCACTGTGGCACCCTGGAAAAGGGAGAGAGAGTTTAAAGATGGAAAGATGATGAAAAATAGTCAAAGCAGCAATCCAAGAAATGGAAAAAGGCCTGCATTTTCAAACCAGAGAAGCAGACTTAGCACATGTCATTCCTGATGTCTGATTATCAAAGAAATTTGGTTGCAATTGCTATAGGCAATTATAGGCAAGGTGGGAAACCACAGCCTGGCAGGGCAAAAGCTATATCCCAGTCAAAAAGGCAGACATACAGAATAAGAGTATGGTTATGACAACTAATGTGTATTATCCATTTAAAGGAAACGTACTTACATTAAAACTGTAATTGCAAAGCAACCATAAAATAAAGGAAATGTAAATGTATATGATAAATCATCCCTAACTTTTGAAGTATCAAACCTAATGCCTCAGCTATCCAGTATCAAAATGCCTGAGCTATCCAAACTCCTTTAACTCTTTTCTTCTTCAGCTGTCAGAAACAGGAACCAAAGAACATGCCTAAATATTGAAACATTCTTTCTCCTTTGTTATCTACTTTATATCCAAATGGAAGATAAAATAGAATGTCTGTATTTATATAAACAAAGATTTGGGCATGTTAGCTATAATCACCTCAATATTAGGCTTCAATTAGATGTTTTAGAATCATGGGGATAACCTAATGAGGTCTTACTCTGCCCCTTGAAAAAAATGGGTGCAGGTGGCATGTGCTGGAAGAACACAACCTGGCCAGCAGAAGGCATGGGGCTGCTAGTAAGAGAAAATCAGAGCAGTTCCCAGGCTGGTCTCACTTGTGCTGGAGACTGACTCAGGACCTGCCAACCACAGGATCTCAGGGGGTCTAAGACAGTATAAGCACTGTAAGCTCTACCAATAATTGACCCTCCTATTCTTTTTGGGAGACACAATTCTTTCCATCTTCACAAATTAAAAAATATTCTTCAAATAGAGATTAGATACTAACCTTCTGTAAATACTAACTACAACCCTTCAATATCTCAAGGTTTCATGTAGTTCCTATGTCTAACGATGTTTCACAGAATTACCTAAATATTTACTATTACTTGTGCAAACACAAATGTAACAGATTATTCCCTGCAAAATATAGTAACGATACAAGTTGTTTTGAAACTATTCCAAACGTGCATCAGTATCTTCATAGATAATGAGAAGGGTCAAATTTAAGTAACTCATATAGTTACTAAATAACTAATATCTTAGTCAACTGAGAAGCAACAACACCTTTCGGCTAATTCTTAAAAAAAAAAATATATATCTAAAAATTGCAAATTAATTACACACAGCAAATTGCACTTGAGGGATCTTAACTTTGACTACTGTCATTTTTCTTTGTCTAATGGCAACAGGAAGAGCTTGGCATTCATTACTTTGCTCAGCAAATCATGTTATCACTAATTTTAGTTTTTATCTTTCAACAATTTCTTATTTTAATTTAGAAGTCTTCCACAGCAGTAAGATTAACAAAGTCATAAGAAGCCTTTGCATATTGCACTTGAACTGTTTAAGTATAACCACACAAAGCATAGAATAGAGAGCTTAAAAACCATATTGGTTTCAGAAATAATGAAATATACATTCCATAAGCAAGTATCTGGTCTTGTATTTCAAAACACCTGCATCTTGCAGTATGATTTATACCACCATTTGAAAGTTCAAACCATAAAACACATCAGCTTACTGCATCTAAGATAAATAAGGACAGTTGAAATTATGTATTTCTCTAAAAACGGTATTTATATGCAACCGTAGAGAAGAAAAAACATGTTCTGCATTTTATGCCATACGAGTATTTCACACCAGTTACAACTTGTATTACATCAGAAACACAAACAACAAAAGACTGGTTGCAAGCAATAAGCCACTGGACGTAAGGATTTTCCATTTTGTTAAATAAATGAAACCCTGGTTGGTTAATTTAAAACGGCGCGCAAAGTAAAACAGTAATGTTAAAAAGAACATACAAATGTACAATATAAACATACTTTTCAAGACAGAAAGGCACAGCTAATCAAGACAATGCAGAATACATGATTAACGTGATTTGCAAAATTTATTACAGAGCTTCTCTGTTAAAGGTAATATTATTCAAACTACACCGTCACGGTTATTGCAGATTAAAGATTTCAAATTAGCTCCTCATGTATATCATTACCGTGAGTTGTTGCATTTTATCTTTCTAAATTTAAATTACTGCAGGCAGATGAAATTCATCTTAAAATCTGACTCATAATTTAGGTACCATACCACTAACCTTAACAGAGATGCTGGTTCTTAGACAGGTACAACACTATTCTCAATGTAAACAAAGGACACTGGCATGCACCCCAGGCTAAGGATGTCAGCATTTTTCAAACACCTTTCTGACTGTTCCATTTTATGGTGATGCAATATGACCTACATTTTCAATGGCCAAAGAGAGACAGAGAGATGGAAAGGGAGGAGATAGGGAAAAGAAAGACAGACAGACCTTTGCTGTCCTTATCCTCCATTAACTACAGCTTTAACCGTCCCTCATGGGGATGGTAATGAGCAAGAATAAAAGCAGAATAACCTTACGGTAAATTCTGAATGAGAAGCTGAAAGATAGGCTAGCGTAAGAAACAGCAAGATTTTTTTTCTACAATCCTGCGAACAAGTACATAGTAATATCCTCAACAGGAAAAGAACAGCAGAATCAATAATTTTATAATCAGTTGCCAGTACAAAGCTGTCTGTAATACAGATGCTTATTTTACCACCTTGTATTTCCCATCATGTTCCTGCTGCTCCATTTCTATATATTCCCTTTAGATCTCAAAATGAAACATGAAGTAATCCACATTATTATCTTCATTTTTACAGACAGATATTGAGGAAGAAGGAGTGATTTGCCCACAGTTACCTACAAGGCCCAAGGCAGGGTTAGAAACAGAAAGCATCACTCTTCATTATCGCTGCGCTGTGCAATCTGTTAGGGACCCTGATACCTGTCATCGTAATATATAATCCTAACATAATACCAAAACTGTCTCTATCCTGTCTTTCTTGCATGCGAACTTCACACAGGAAACTGCGCTAGATTACTGCTAACTCTCGGAAAGCTCTTCCTCACAAACAATACACTACATTCTCAAATTGGCTCTGGAAATGCATTTGACTGTGAATTGTAAAGCTTGGAATAAAATGCTAACAATGATTTTTGCTATAAATATGTAAAAATAAAGACCTAATTAAAGTTTTGGTCTATTTTTCATTCTTCTGCAACTAAAGCACCTTTCCTTTCAAAAATCAGCAGTTTTCCCCAGTTAATCTAGTACATTAAGAAAGGAAAAGCTTGTTGCTAGGATTGTATTAAGCAAAAATCAAGATCTTCTGGTTTTTAGTTACTCTGCTTTAGTGCAAAAAATGTCCTGAAGAATATTTGCAAAGCGCTTACAGGATCACAGCCCTTTTTCAAACACTGGTAATTAATATAATAAGAAAGATAACAGTAAATTATATTCTTATTATTGAAACCAAAAGCCAAATCTTGATCTTGGGTATATGTCTGTAAATCCAGAAGAACTCCAGTGCTTTACAAAGTTTACTGGGATTTGCACATATGTAAGCAAGACTGTAATTTGGCACAGCATTTGAAAACAGAGATCAATAAAATGTATAAATTAATTCCTGGCTTTGAACTGGATTTATGATAACAATCACCTTCTTATCAGGCAGTATTCGCCTCATGAAGTGCAATCATCCCTACACAGGCAGTCCTGAGACTTGTTCCTTTGCTTTAGCACTGCTGCCTTTCTAACTACAATGTCACATCAAACTGTTTAGTAGCGATGAGCTAGGAAGGCAAACAGCATCTATATGAGGAAAGGGAAAGAAAAAAATATCAAAGCTTATCCTGCTTTAAAGAGAAGAGAGAGAGGAGAGAGCCAAGAGACAGATTGCTAACAGGTATGAAGGAAAGGCATTACTTGTAAAATTAAGAGAAGGAGTTTAGAAATTAAGAGGAGAAGATGGACACCGCAAAGGGAGGATGGAGGGTCGGGGTGTGGTGGAAGACACAATATCTTAATCAAAAAGACCTGGTTTTCCAACATGTGCCCATGTGACTGTGAGGAAATCCTCATTTGTAAAATGAGACTGCAAACATACTCTCCTCCACTTCTATTTTCCCTGGTTGCACCTTGGTCAATGTATTGCTTTGAAACTGAACTTAGTGGGAAACTGGTATTCCTCCCATTATAAGCATATTTGCTTCTGTTAATCTAGGACAAAGTCTTGCCAATATAAAAGAAACCTCTTCACTATTGTCAGCGTTACTAAAACTCTCTTTTGGTAATGTTTCACTGTAACATTTTCTCAGCTTCTCTTATTTTTTTCCCTTTAGCATTTTGGTTTCTTTTTTTTTTTTGTTTTTTCTTTATTCATAGCAACTGCTGCAGTTCGGAAGGGAGAGAAGCTGACACTTTTACTGCTGTCCAACACCATAAAAATTCCAACCAGAAAAGCCAACCAGTGCAGAGACTTGCAAGGTCCAAGCCAAGCTGCCCAGAACGATCCTTCCTTTTGCCTACCAGTGACTGCCATCTACAGTCGAAGGACAGCACCTCACACGAAACACGGGATTGGTAAGGAGGAGAAAAATGTCAGAGCAATGAGAGAAATGTTAATCCCAGACAAAAAAAACAAAAAACAAAAAAAAAAAAAACAAAACAAAACACCAAACACACACAAAAAACCCCACCAACCACACAAAAAAAACCTAACACCAAAACTCACACACTAGAAAGTTACAACTAACTTAAAACCAGAATTATTTGTGTTTCCCTTCTTAACATGCTGTCTGACTAAGGATCATTTGGCCCATGCCTCCCTCCTGTTCCCTGAAAACTGCAACAGCATTTTGTTGTATAAACGAGTTGTACATGTGAGGAAAATATATATAAAATAGCACTATACTGCGTTTCAAGTACATTCTGTGTTTCCGAATGTTTGCTAAGAAATATGCTAGGCCACGCTAAAAAACTGGATACGAAATGTCAGCATTAGCTGGAGATAACAACAGTCACCTTTCAAAGACTACCTGTGTAAAAATGCCAACAAAGCTTTAACATTAATGACATTAGTGATATTAATGTGATTAAAAATATCTTTCTAGTGGCATGAAATTTAATTTTAAAACCTTAACATTTTCATTTTAAGAAATAAATTCCTACTGATCCAAATATACTAGTGGCTTAAATGTAAATGTGCTTTCCCCTAAGAAACCAAATCCACTGAAGAATATAACCTTTACTTGACAACTACCATAGCCTTTTTTACAAATAAAACAGATTCCAGTTGAAATATAACCTCTAAATGGGTTACAGAGGTGGAAAATAGGTTTCAGCACGTATCAGTTATGTATATTTGATATATTAAAATCTGTGCTAATTGTACTTAGCGGTCTGTTAACCAAAGGAGGGATGGAAGGTACCTCCAGAGGTCAGGTCAGACAGTCTGTCACTCAGCCCCAGGGCACGATAACTAAACTATCTGATGGGAACAATACAGGTAATCGAACCTGTTCTTAAAGGCCTCGGGCAATGGAAGTTCCAGTGTCCCCGCAGATGATTATTCCAACCTTTTAATACTTCCTCTAGAAAACTGTGTTTGTCCACGGGGAATCTTCATTGTTGCAGTCTGATCTATTGCTTTCCCTACCTGTCCAAGCCCCCTGCTTTGCAATGCTCTTCATTAGATCTGTCCTCTCAGCTCTCAGTCCTCTACTTCTTAAGGAACTGCCGCCTTTTGGCACTTGTTGATACATCTTTGTTTTTCAGATCTTTAAGTGCTGGCATCTCCATACTTCCTCTTTCCTAATTGAATTCAACGCAGAACCTGTTGTCCTGCCTATGCAGTGAATTAAAACAGTATTTCAAAATGAAAGAAGACTGAGCAGTCTGATTTTCAGAAACTCAGGATCCCTGGATGGATGTCTTTTTTTGATCTAACAAAGATTCGGAAGGTCATCTGGGACACAGTAGGCACTCCTTCCCTATGTAGTGTTTTATACTTATAAATATACTAAGTAAATGTATATGTGGTACTTCCATCACTTTAAAAACTCAAATCATGTTCCTGAGGTAATAAATGTCATTATTATGGTGTGAGCATAAATATAAAGATGAGGTTGGCCTCCCTGCCCTACAGCAAAACTATCCACTTTCCCACTGGTATCAGAGATGGTGCACAAAGGGCGAAGCACTAGGAACACAGTAAAATATTCACTGAATGGCAAGAAAAATAAAAAGTCAAAAATTAATCTGAAAGCATCAGAGGAAACCTTTGCAATATATGACGATGTAAAAGTGGCTTTTTTCTTTGTTATATCTTCCAATATTATATTTATGTTCATAAACTTTCAATAGTTATAGTTCCTATTTTTGAAGTATTTATATTTGAAAAGCAAATTTTACTCTTACACTTTAAACTCTCTGATAACAACATAAAGCTGTGTCACAGTCTCAACATTCCTCTCGATGAAGACACTTGCTTGGGAAGATCTGTGACTTGACATCAGATGATTTCTGGCAGAAAAGATCACGGAATTTCCAATGACTCTTTCCTCCTTTCTCAACAAAAGGGACAATGTAGCCTAGTAAAGTCTGGGCCCCGCTGACGATCGGATTAGCAGAAATCAGTCTCTAACTACAGTGACACAGAGCTAAGGTAATATTTTCCTATTTCTATAGTTTTGTCCAAAAAAAAAAAAAAAAAAAAAAAAGTCACATTTTGATGTGAATTGCTGTAATACATTTCTCAACCCCAACAAAGAGCCCTGTACCCTACCCATACCTACTAGAAGCTGTCTCATGCTAGAACTACCCGTTACTTATGTTTTCCAAAGCAATGAGAGTATTGCAGCTGCTTAAAAGACACCACCTGTACAGAAGCCAACGGAGAACAACTGCTTATTTAAAGATGACTATACTTGCTGAATAACTTTCAGAGGCCTCTTTGAGGGAGTAGCACATTCTGATAGCATCCATCTCCACAGAAGAGCAACAAGGAAAACCATCATCAGGAAAAAGATAGAGAATAGCAATAATACTCACTGATACCAGCAGAAAGAGAAGGAAATGGAGGTTGCAAAATGGCTGTCTTAGAGTTGTAACTCTCTGTACCAAACTTAGCAGGGCAGTCCTAGAAAGACACGACGGGGAACAGACTCCATAAAGAGGCAATTAGAAATACAGATTCAATAAGAATAACCCAGTCTTTAGGAAACTTGTTACCTGTATTATCTATCATCATATAACAAGTCTACACCAACATTTGCGAGGTTCAAAATCCCTTCAAGAGCTTGTGAGACCCGGATAGACTTCTTTAACGTAAACACTTGAAAACAGCAGCTCTTGAGCTGTTTCCTTCCATTTGTTTGATGACATAAACTACAGTTACAGTCAGTTGCTCCTGTTTATGCAGTTTTTTCATTGACAACAGGAAAGAAAAGCTTTACCAAAAAAAATAACTAAGTATCCTCCTATTCCAATCCGGGCAAAGTGGCTGCAGCTTAAGTGTAATTTAGGTTTTCTTAAAATTAAATTTCAAATTCATGTCATTTAAAAAGAAAACAAAAAATTGTTTTATTTTAATATACATGCACAAAAATTTTATTTCAGGATAAGCTACTGTTCAACACCATCCTGACTTTACATGTGTGTATATATATATACACACACATACACACACCACCAAAAACCACAAACAGATCTCAAAAATGAAAAAAAAACCCCAAACAGCCAAACCCCGTAACTGCCAAAGTGACACTGGAATGAAACTGAAGTGAAAATATTTACAATGAGCCACAAAATCACAGGTGCACGCTTGTAGTTATTATTAGCATGGCTTTGTTTTACTCTCATCTCCTACAAGCCAATCTTTAGTCACCTAAGTCATAAAATCCAATTTATCTGCCTTGCTTCTTTTATTAGTTCATTTCTCTCCGTGTAAAATAATCATTTAAATTTTTTCTTAAAATAAAGGCAAAAAGCAGAGGATCAAAAAGAACTCCTTGTGGGTTTCAAACATTCTGCATTAATGTCTTGCAGAAGGAAAAACAACAAGGAAAGCTGAATGCTTGTTTATACCAAGTCTACTAAAACATTATTACAAGAAAAGCTACCTTGGGAGTTTTTTAAATACTATTAAGAGAAATAACATTTTGGGCTTAATGAGTTGGACACACATATAACCACTTTCATACTTCAACTGAAAAATTACATGTATATAGAAATACATATGCATAGCCGCTTTATAGATAGCATATTTTGTGTCCAACTTCTCTTCTTCCCAGTGTTGAACATTAATGTTTCCATTTACTTTTTGCAACTCACCAAAACAGTTTACAAAGTAGATTATTTTATTCCACAATTTGTTTTCTGTTTGCCTATACTTTTCAAATCCAAATTCTATCTCTGCTTGGAAGTAAAATTTGGAAAGACACTCATACATCTTTGAAGAGAGTCTGACCTGCAATACGAAAATTATCTTGTATGTTCTTCTCCAACACTTCTGAAACTACTAGCTTGCTTTTACAGATTATTTCCTTAAATTCCTTAGTCCTCAGTTGCCCATTATCTTCTGGGTTGGTCTATACCATCGTGTTCAGTCTATCTTTATGACAGCAGCACCACCTCATACTAGTCAACAGCCTGATGATTACAAAATTCACTCTGAAGGAAAGAATTATGAGCATTAATCCCCTCAGGAAGGAGGATAGCTGTGTTGAAGTCTACCACACATGTGGTGAGCAGTCTAGCAAATAACAGCTCTGCTAATGATGAAAAGGGAACCAGAACCATTGCCACCTCCTGGGTTTTGAAAGCAAAGATTGACCTTTGCTCCCTTTTCGAAAGAAAGGGCTTATGATCCTAATTTCAAGAGAGCGTGAATCCAAAATGCTCCCTAGAGAAAGGTGCTTAGCCTTGGATATAGGCAGGAATTGAACACATTCCTACTTCGGCAACCACACAGAAAATGTGCAGATTCACTGTCTCCTTCAAGCTGCTCCAGCTGGTATAATTTTAATGAAACACCAGAAAACACGAAAGCATTTGGCCCCCTCTGCCTTCATGGAAACAGGACCCATCTGGCCTCATCCTGCCCAATCTTCCCTTCAGTACACCCAGCTCGAGTAAAGGTAAGGAAATGCCATAACCTGGACCTGTCCCTTCTGGATCTGAGAGTCTCTGCTGGAAAAGACCAGTTATCTTCCCATCATACATCTCTACATGTTTAAACCACCTGCTGTGATGGCAACTGAAGCAATAGTTTAGAAGCTACATTTGGTCCATCTGAAAAAGAGAAAGTAACTGAGGAGAGCATTCCATCTTCCTAATAAGGCCACAACTTCTCTTCGGGTTTTACCCTGCGTCCAGTCACTATTGGTAGGATTACAATGGTCAGAAACAAAGTTCAGTGTTTTTATTCAACATATGACTTGCTAAAACCTAAAACTGACCAGGCATCACCAAAGCCTGCAACCATGCCTCCAATTATTTCTGCTTCACTGCTCAGGCTTGTACCTCACTCAGAAATCAGGGGGTGAGAACATGCCTCAGTGTATCGTGTTTTATGGGAATCGTAAATTGTAGCGGTGCTTAAACGCTACTCAGCGACAGAGTTACTCTATTAAAAGAAAATAAGCCATAAAATAATCCAAAGCAAAACATAAACCAAATTTAAGATAAGAAACATATGTTTATAGACCTGATACTTTCTTTATCTTCTGAGATAGAAGCAACATCTCTCCACGATGCAGACAAGCTCAAAGCCTCGTAAAATTTCTAGGTCTTCTTTCACAGATTTAGACTGCTTTTAAATAAAAAAAAATAATCAAACAAAACAAACCCAACCAACCAACTTTTATTAAACTTTGAAAAGCTGACTCAGAAGCTGCGCAATAGCTCTGATTCAGCTTTCTTAGCCGAGTCAAAGCATCTGGCCACGTGATTCAGAAAATGCTGCTCTGAAGTCAGGCAAGAGCTGCTTTCCAAAGGAGGAAATGTCTGTTTTCCCTTGTAATCTTTGTGCAAAATTTCCTCAGTAGCACTAACAGTTATTATTTATTTAAACGTGATATAAGCAAATATGATATTCACAACTCTTATTGTTCATCCAATGTTTCAAGCCACAGTTAAAGACAAACATTTACCATTTGGCCTGATGCCAACAAAGACAAATTCTTTTTCTTAGTGAAGTGTTAAAACGTCATTCAGCATCCACCTCTTCCTCTGAAAACTGCTGCACACCACTGATGATCTTCAGAGCACAACATAAATGCTACCAAATCCATGAATTGAGGGATTGGGGAAGTCAAAATAAAAATATACTCTTTTTTTATTAGAAAAATAAAATAAAAGCAAGCCACGCTGAAAACATCCTGCCAACAAACCAGGAGACTACTAGAAACCTGACTAAGCCTGCCAGGAATAATTCCAAAAGAATAAACAGCTGCTTCCTTACAAAACGCACGAAACACAAAATGCCACCCTGAAATTACCCAACAGTCATTTTAAATCACAGAATGCAGATACCTCATGGGATCTCTGAGACATCACACAGTGAGTTGAAGTCTACAGTGTTAACGATTTTTAGATTAAAAGAAAAATCTAACCATCTAATCTGTTTTGCAGCTGTTTCATGAGATACTTGTTAAAACACCTTGACTTTCTTGCCAAGGCGAGACCTACCAAGTCACTGGGAATAGGTATCATGACCCAGTGGACCACTTCTAGCTTCTGGTAATTCCACTGCCTTAATTAAAGCGCCTTTTGATATGCATACAAAGTGTGCTTTCATTTGCTGGGTCCATTGCTGCACCTGTAGACTCAGTTTTCCACGCTGAATACCTAAATTTCCAGTATCACGTAGTTTCAAAAACAACTTCTAGTTTGACAAGCTTTAATAAATTAGTGAGAGATAACCATAAAATGTACAATAATTGATCTTCAAGCTTCATAAATATTCAGTAGGGTCCAGATATGAAATGTAGAAAGCTGTTGCATAATTCCTGTGAAGATATCTGTAAAAGGGCAATATCAAAATGCCACCTGTATCATCTAGATTAACCAAGAGACAGAGCCCTTACTTGGGAAAAGGATATTTAAAAGGATCATGCAGCACTATTTTTATATATATAGATATTTTTAATTACTAAGATAATCTTTTGTCTCCCTTTATTAGAAAAGTAGTATTAATAAAATATGTTTATAAC
>JAAGNO010027972.1:0-12467 GCA_033439905.1 Ceryle rudis
CCCGGGCCCGTGCCCGCCCGGCCCCGGCGCGGCGAGGGGGGGCCCGTCAGCCCGGGGCGGCGGCGGGAGCAGCGCCGCTGACGCGGCGGGGAAGGCGGCGGGGAGGAGGAGGCCACTCGAGCGGGCGGGCGGACGAGCGGACGGACGGACGGACACCCCCCGGCCCGCCCCGGCCGGCCGGCGGGAGGGAGGGCGGCAGGTACGCGGGGTCCGGCTGCCGGTGGCCCCCTGCAGAGGGGCCGTCCGGAGCCTCGGGGGGGTCACCGGCCGGGGCAGGGGGGGACGGGAGACGCGGGACACGGGGCTGTTTTGCCTCCCTTTTGTTGCAGCCCGAAAATGGCTTTTCTTACATCCCCGGTCGTTTCTGTGGAGCGTGGCCAGTGTGCCCCCCTCCCAGCTTTCCGCGGGGGGTGTGAGCCGGAGATCCAGTTACGGACTGGGGGCGAAGTGCTCCCAGATGAATAAACAAACATGGAGAAACTTCTGCTTTTTTTTTTTTTTTCCCTCCCGGTTGGTCTAGTTGTAGATATTATATATGCAAAGTCATTCTGCATGGCACATTCTCCTCTCGTCTTTTGTTTTTTCATTCCCACCCTGCTCTTGACCTGATGTTTTTATGCCTTACCGTGTCTGTGTGTAGTTTTACATGTTATGCTTTATTTGTGCTTGGCTGGCTGGGCGTGGGAGGGTTTGATCTATGGGTTGCAACTACGGACACCACCAAACTCCATTTCTGTTCCACTACTTGATTCCATATAGACAGTAGTGCTAAGCTGGCAGCAGATGTTTAAGAGGTAAGGGATGGCTTGGCAATGACATTCAGAGCTGAAAAGCCCTTTTCCAGAGAAGCAGTGAATGCGGTTCAGGTCTATGGTCCCTCTTTCTGGTGGTCTCAGTGCCAGGAAGGCAAGGGCTGGAGTTGCCTTTCACCCCTTTAAACACCTTCAGTATGAGAGAAGGTTGGAGGCAGGGAGAAAATGGAAATGTTTTCTCTTCCCATGCAGAAGGAATTGCAAAGTGTTGGTAATTTCTACACAGATCTTTTATGGGGAAGGTAAAATTCTGACGCAGACTTGGAGCATTTGCATTAGGAGGAGAACTCATGGAGCCTGGAGGAGCATCCCAGAGCGTTCACCTGCCTGACTCTCTATTTGCAGGCTGTCTCTGGCTCGGTTCTTCCATGAGCGTTGGCTGGCCAGCGCTCCTTGGCCTCCCGTTGCTGAGACTTACATCCTCCTGCAGAGCTGCTTTTGTGTCTGAATTCTGCCAGCCTCTTTCCTTAATTTTTGGGAGTGCATGAAGAGCAGGAATATGCACTAGTTGGCAGCAGAAACCAGTCAGCAATCTCTGTATTTCTTTCTTAAGTGCTACAGCCTCTTTGTTACGTGCTCTGAACATTGAAATAGCATTGACGTTTATACTGGACACTCAAAACAGATGCTGACAGCCCTTGCATTTAATTTCTTTCATGTTAATCTAATAAATTCAGTATCTTTTGTTAACTTAAAAGAGGATTAAACATTCCCCGAGGGGAGGGAGAGTTATGTGGGCTGTATACATGGGCGGCATCCCGAGTACGGCCAGACTTCCAGTTCATTGCTTAGGTTGTTCTGAGGAGATCTTCATTCTACCAGTAGCAGCTGTTGTTTTTTACTGTTGCTCTCTGTATTTTCATTCTCTGAGGACATGTGTCTTTCTAAGAAGCCTGACAAAGCTGGATGTTCAAGTCCCACTGAACAGAGGTCTTCGAAGGACCTACGGGGGACATTGGGTGGTTCCTAAGCCCACTCTGTCTATAGCAGAATGTATTGCAGGGAGCCAGCAGTTCAAGTTTTAAGATGTGGGCACTTTAAAATTACTACTCTCTTCAATTTTTTTGACTTGTTTAAAGCCAATCCACAAGTAGGTGGATAATTGGACTCTAATGGCATGTGTTTAAAATAGTGATTGCTGGTTTTTAACATGCAGAATCATTTCATCCTAGCTAGCTGGAGGAGCTGCAAGCCTCCAAAGCTGGCTCGACCCAGCAACAAGATATTTCAATAGGGTATGCTGAGAGACAAAAATAAGTATATCAAATAAAATGTCACAGGTATTAGCAAATAAAAATAGATGCAAAGCAACTCTTTTGTTCCCTGGGGTCTAGGATTTATGATGGAAATCACCTGTCATTTTATAATGCCATGCGTGCTAATTGCAGGTTCATGTTGTTCAGCACTGTATAGGACAGTATGTCACATCTTATTTTCCATCCCATCCATACAGGATAAGCTTCTAATAAGCTGTGATCCTTCAGCCACATCCACACAGGAGCTCTCTCCTGGGTTATCCTGCCCACATCCCAGATCATTTTCCAGATGGTTTCGGTTTTATAATTTGCATGCAAGCACTAGGGCATTTTTGTCCCGCAACTACAAGCCATTTTATATACAAATGCCCTGTGTTTCCGCATGCAAATTGAGATCAGATTACACATATTTATAGTTGTAAATGATTATTTATTTTTGGCTGTCTAATTTGTCATTTAGAGAAATGTAATTTTTAAGCAGTGGGCACTTCCCAAAAGGAAAGTCAGTAGTGGTTGGTTTTGCGACCTCATTTTTGGACGTTCCTAAGCCGTCAAAGACCTATACTGCTATGAATTATTTTCTTCTGCAGACCTAGGAACTAGAAACTAGCATAAGTCATCTGTGTAATTATATAGGCTGAGCTGCAGTAAAGCAATATGTTCTTTTTATTTGAACACTTGGAGTGTTTGTATAGAAAGATTCATTTTGTTCTAGTTTAAGTAGTATCCGTATTGCTAAAATAACCTCCAAAACAAACACTTACACTTTCTAAAGTAGATCTGAAGGGCTTCAGCACACTGTGAGGACATTTTCAAATCTTTTAATCAGGTTCCTGCCTGCATTCCTAATTCTCAAGCAGAATTTATCCCCTCAGTCTTCCCAACCACCTAACACGGTGTCTGCCTGACTCTGAAAGTGTCTTAAATGTATTGGATCTCCCTCTTTAAGCAGAAAGTTCCTAAGCGCCTTATCTAGAGCTGCTGTAGTGAGCATCAAAGCCCCGAGGAGATCAGGAAACTAGGACACCTGGCAAGCACACTGTAAACACCCATGCTGATAGGATTGGTTGTGTCCCAAAATGCAGCTCTATAGACTTTCTTTTTAAATATCACCAGAAGAGGGGCCAGTGCTCACCTTTCCCTGTGAGCTGGTGGTGCTGGGACTTGTAAAGAGTAGACTGTGTTCCAATAGTTGAAACCTGGGCTCCTGGTCCCTGTACCCAAGGGCTTCAAGCCCACATGTCCCCCCACCTCTGCAGCTGTGGCATAGGCTGAAGTCAGCGAGTGTTTAACATGGGCCATCTCCTAGAAGGTGCAGCAGGTTGCCCAATGCTGATGTGAGGAAGCACCAGAACCTGCCTCTGTTGCAGCAGTTTGTGTGTTCTCCCGGAGGGAGGGTTGGGATCTGGTGCTTGGTCACTGCTGAGGAGACTGTTACCAGAGGTGAGAATTTCCACGACATCCTCCACGTTTCAAGAGAGGAGCAATGCTTGGCTAGTTGCTCTAGAAGAAGAATGATCTCTGAGATCTGCAGTGGGTGGTGATAGCTGTTTGTAGTCCTGGCATAGGAGTTTAAGCTCTGAAGCTGAAGTGGGGAGAACATCCACTGTTTCCTAGCAGAGAGCCCCATTACCACTGCAGGAATGTCCATCTGGGGCCACCTCTCTTGTGGTGTGTCTGTGTGGTGATAGGTGTCAGCCTGGCACATCTGTATTACACAGGTTTTTAGGTGGTGTTGTAACTGCTCTGTACCGCAGCTTTGTGTGTCTGTGATTTGACCGGTAACTCCATTCCCTCACCCAGTTCTGTGTCGACTCTTCCTCCCTCGTCTTTATCACAGGAAGAAGGAAGGTCGTATCTTCACGTGATCTTTTTGCTTGGGTCTCTCGGACACCCTGCGAGCACCATATGACAAGGAGAGGGAAATTCCAGTTTCCCTCATATTTGAAATGCTTTGCTTTGCCACTACAATGTTTCTTTGTTTTAGGGCAGGAAAGCACCTGGTTGGGGAGAAGCACAGATAAGCAAGATTGGTGTCTAAATTTTCTTTCAAAGCTCCTGTATTTAAAGAGATATCACATCTTGTTTCTTGGCAGTTTTGTCTGAAACTCTGAGGGCGACTGGCAAGCTGCTCATGCTAAGTGCCTTGCCAAATACTATTGCAAAATACTGCAAAAGTTGCGTAATTTCACAGACCGTTACGTTTCTCTTGGAGTAAACCAAAGGGGTACCAACTTCTGATCCTTTGACCCCACTGAGAAGCAAGACAGACACGTTTCTATCTGCTTACGAGGCACCAACACAGTGCCTTGCTGCTACCGCCATCTCTTCCAGTTCTTGCAATGTTTTCCTTCAACGGTACTTCTCCATCTCTTGCTTGCTGTCGTGAAATAACTGAGGAAACAAAACTATTTTGTTTTCATTTTATTGTTAATTGCGAAATATTTTGGAGCAGAAGTTAGCCCAAAGATGGCTATTCTTCTGACTCTTGACTCAATGTTGCTAATGCAGCAGGTGCCTCAGAATAGATCTGCGGTGCCCCATGGAGTTACACCTCCTGTTTTGAGTGTTCACTGAACAACTGTGGCACTGGAGGCACTCCCAAGCGTTTATATTTATCAATATAATACAGGATGAAAAATCTGCTCTCTAAATATATGCAAACTGTGCACCAGTTTTTGAGATCTCGTAGCTTTCCTGTTTGCTTTTAAACCAAGTCATGGCTTGGAAAACAAAAAAAGAGTCTGTCTTGGTAACCTTTCTCGGAGACCTAGGAAGGCTGCTGTTAGGTCCTCCTGAAACATCCTTTGCTCGAGTGAGTCCAGTTGCCTTCAGCTCACCTCCTAGAACATGTGGTGCAGCCCTTGGCCTTCTTGTCTTGTGGCCTCTTCCATCCCCGGTGTAGGGGGATGGAACACAATGCCAGACAAAGGTATTTAAATGCCAGTGTATTCAGTCTGCAGGACTCTGACAGAACTACTCTGTATTTAGATTATGATAGTTGAGGTTTAGACTTTTTTTTTTTTTGGCATCTTAGCGTTAGGTATTTATGAACTGGGATCACTATCAAGCCCTAAAATATGTTTCATACTAAGTTTAGTAAATAAGTAAGGACTAAGCATTCAGAAAATGAATGCTTTTACTTAAACACTGTGGAATTTCCAGTTTATGGTACGTGTTTTGCATTAATGTTGGGAAGAGGATGGAAGAGGGATAGGAGGTAATTAAGGAAAAAAACCCAACACTTCTGTACTCCTTTTAGATGGGATTTAACTATACCTTGCAAAATGACTGCTGACCAGATACATTAAATCTAAGAGTTTGGAATGCTACCAAAACCTACAAGATGGAGAATATTTAGAACAGTTCAGAAATAAAAGCTACCTGGCAGAAGTACCCAGACTGGCAAACGCCTGAAGACAAGTGCATGAAAGAACTAGGAGACCTCTGCTTCCTTGCTGCAGTAGAATGGTGCAGCTTGATTATATTATAGAGAAAAAATAAAATAAAATAAAAAAGCTATGTTTTCGTAAAAGGTAAGTGAAAAGAGCATGTAGTGTTAAAGAGTATCTAGCAGTGTTTTGTGAGAGGTGAGAAGTGAAACAGGAGTGGGATATGTGGAGTCACAGTAAGTGCTGACAGCCTAGAATCCAATTTGCCTCCTGATTTTTTTTTTTTTTTCAACTACGAGGCCCTGCTGTTTCATTTAAGTATTGAATCTAATGGTGCCTAATCTGGTACTCACAGCCAATTTCATGTAAATAATAATTCAACTCAATCAATTCCTCTTACAAGGGGTTCTGGATTTTCTGAATAGCATGGAACTGGTTAAGCAGCATTTTACTATTAAAACATCTAAATGTCACCCTCCCAGATCAGCCTTTGGTAAAAGAATATCTGTTATCTTTGGAATCACTGGGTCTAACAACTCTTTCCTGCCATCGTTCTGTTTTCAGAGGGTTTCTCTGTTAAGTGTCCCTTGGTGGTGTTCCTTGAACATTCATCATGTGATACTTGCAGTGGTGACAGAAAACCCAAGTGATTACACTGCTCTGGTGAGAGAGCATAGCCAGTGTGCTCTGACATTTTCAGCTGTCTTAGCCTAAAGTGTCTGTATCAAGAGCAAACTGTGCTGTTTCCAGTGAGGGTTTACATCTTGTGTATGTGTCCACACACATTCTATGTAACTCTAAAGGCATATGCCGGATAGATGGGTTTAACTTCACTTCTCTTCAGAATTTTTTTGAGGTTGGCTGCCTCTTTGGTGCTCTTTTCATGTTAACTAATATGTTATGTGGTGGATGAATAGGATTCTTTATAGAATTATCTAAAACCAGGCACTGATTTATTTGAAAACAAAGGGTTTCTTTAGAGCTAAGTTTAAGCTGGCGTTGCCATGAATCCTAGAATTATTCTACATTTAAATGAGAGAACAGTGATGCACTTGTACTTGGGCTTTGAACAGCACAGAGCTGTTGACCAGAGACTCGGAGACCGCTGAGCAAATCTTTCTGGGTTCATTTGCTGAAGTTTCCAAGCCTACTTCACTCCCTTTACGCAGATAATGAAAAGCAAAGTTAAAATAAGTTGCACCGATCAATTTGTTTGGAGTTACGCAAGTTGTTCTGCGGTGTGTGATCAAAAAGCACGTAAAAATCTGAGTGCTCTGCAGCAATCTGAACACATACTTTTTCTCTGTTTTGGTTTGAGGGGTGTGGGGTATGGTGCATAGCAGCTAAACAATACCTCACTTGTTTATAAAAAACCTTGGGAAGAAGGGGTGAGAAAGAAGAAAATATTTACAGTAGTTTTCTACCCAATTAAAATCAGAAGGCAGACTGAAAAGGAAAGAGTTCATCTACTGTCCAAGCCAATTAAAAGTAAGTTTTGCTGCTTGGATGTTAATTTACACATCCAAGGCAATGTAAATTTAAACTAGAAGCTTCACTTAACCTCACCAGTTCAGACAAACTTCACATTTATAATTCATTTGGTTTTGGTCATAGCACTGGGGTGTTTAAGCACATTTTATGTGAACTGACTGAAGCTTTTAGAAATTCATTAACTGCCTTAAGATGATAAACTTGTGGAATACTTCACCAGAATGTGTAAGTAATGCCTGTCTTGCAGACATTGCTCTGCAACACGAGCTGGCAGGGATCCTCAGTTCAGATATTCTTATGTTTGATGCCCTCAGCCACTTTTCCCATTTGTTTAATTATCTGGGAATAAACCCAGAATTCTGCAGCTTCTCTCATGTATTAAAAGGTATCTAGAATTTCTGTGCAAATGTTTTAATTGCATTTGTTGATATTAGTTGAGGTTGTTGGTGGTTTTTCCCCCCATGTTTCGTGTGTGTTTGTTTATAAAGAATTAAAATAGAGGTGGGGGAGGAATCTCGTAACACAGAGTTTTACTCAGAAAGGGAACTGTAGCCTGGTCAACATGTGGAAAATCAGTTTGCTGTTGTACACAGGAGCATCACTTGAAGTGACTTCAAAGAAATTTTATCATCAGCCACCCAGTCAAAGCCCAGATTCAGGGAACCATGTCGGATGTGTGGTGTGCATGGAATAAGAAACATAACAGTCCTTGACAGGGAACCCGAAGGTGACAAATATTTCAGAAGCTACAGGGCAATGGCCTACTAAGGAACAGAGGATGGCCTTGCAGCTCAGAATCTGAGCAGCAGGCATGTGCACCGATGTGCACCATCTGACCCTTCTTTAGGAAAAGAAAGTTGCATCATGAAATGAAAATATGTTGGTAAGAAATTAGGAACTGTCAATGAGAAACTGGAACGTACTTTATCTTGTTTACTGCTTTGTGACTCGGAAGCTGGAAAAGATTGGTGGCTTGGGTGCTTGGCCTTTTGGTTTAGTTCTGCAATTTTAATTTATATGAGTCAGAATGTCCTTAGACATAGGTCCTCATTTAAAGACAAGAAAGAAAAAGAACAAATTATTAGCAATGTGGTTTTAAAGCAAATGTGGTTGTTAAATGAAAACATTGTGATGGTTTGTTGCAGTTTGTTTACAGACCTACCAAAGATGTCCATATGTCACATCAGATGTCAGTTAAAATGGTCAATATGCTGTCTCCAGACAGGCACTGCCTGGTGCTGAGACACTTAATGCTGTCACTTCAGTCATGCTTGTTGCTGCAAAGTATTTAGATCCATCTAAGGGTTGAGGCAAGCTGGGCTGTTCTGATCTGCTACAGTTGAGCTGTCCTGCTTTGCTCCCTGCTGTACAGATGCCGTTGTTGGCCCCTGGATCCTCTGGTTTGGCTCAGGGTGAGCCTGCGTGTTACCGTGTTCAGTTCAGGAGCCTGCTTTTGAAGTACATCCCTCACCATGTTTTGGTTCCCTTTGCTGGGTAATTGTGGGGAATGTGAGCTAGGTTCCTTTCAGGTGAAGTCAGGCTGGAAGATGTTCTGAAGAAGTGCTTTTAGCACCCACCGACCACCACTGATGCGTGTCTTGCCCACAGGGCCAGGCTAGAGCTGGCTTGGAGCAAAACGTACAAATCCTGCCACACCAACATGGGTAGTGTGGGTGCTGAGTCCTCAGCATCAGCTGGTTTCCTCTCTGTGGATGTGCTTTTCTTGCACTGCCTGAAGAGGCAATTCCCTTCTCTTTGTACTAGTCTTCCAATGTAGCAGCCATCCCTTAAGCGCTGTTTTTTTTCAGCTAGCTTGTCCATCCCACCTCCACATAAGTCACATTTTCTAACTACTTTCCATCCTCATTATTGTTCCCTAGACCCTCTCTGGTGGGTCCGCACCTTTTCTAGGTACTCAGACCAACAGAGTAAAGTAGAAGCTTTTTTTGAGTTCAACAGATTATGCTCAGGCTTTGCGCTCCAACACTTTTTAAAATTTTATATCTCATCACAATGTTGTCTTTCTCACAACAGCATGATCTTTGTCTCTTGTGACCTGCCGGAGTCTGCTGCCTTGTTGTCTCCATCCTGCATTTCTCTGTTTGATGTGTCCTGCCTGCAGGCAGTTATCTTGTACATAACCTGCTACATTTCACTCTGTCCTTCCAGATCATTACTCTCTCCTGACAATACACTTAACCTTTGTTTCTTACATCCTGCACTAATTTATTCTTCCTGTATCTGTAGTCCGATTGTTAAAATACCTCGAGGCGGTTTGAAAGCCTAGATAAAGGAAAGATGTGACATCTGTGGTTTCTCTCCTACCTGTCTGGAAGGCCTGTCAAAGGAAGTTAGCAATGTGATTTAACTAATCTCTTTTGGCTACTAGTTAAGATTATCTTCCTGGTGCTGCTAATTAATTTGTTCTGGATTGTTTTTCCCCAGAGTTTCAAGTTAAACTGACTCATTTATCTCTGACATTCTTACTTGTTGGTGCTCGTTGCTTTGTTTTGGTTGTTTTGGTTTTTCCATCCTGCACACACTTTAATTGACATTGTCCCTCCTGAAATCTTGCCTGCCATTCCTATTATTTATGCGGATCGCTGCTCGCATTTGACCCTCTTGGTGAAGACTGATGTCATAAACATGATAGCCACCTGGATATCATCTCTCATCACTTTTTCTCTGTGTTGACCAGGGCAGCAAGGTTTTTCTTGGGTAAAAAAATTTGTCCCCAGTGCTTCCATATTTCCCTTTTGGAAATTAGCCATTATTCTCATCAGAGGGAGAAACGAGCACTACTTATATTTTCTGATTTTGAAGATGCTTCTCAGTCAGTGAAGGGTAGGGGGTGAAGGGTGCAAGTATCTACAATTACCCCGACTTTATTTTAACAGAGGTGTGTGGTGAGACCCCTTGGCGGCCGTGCCGAGCTCTGCGGGGAAGGTGACCGCGCTGGCAGCACAGGCGTTGCCTGCGGTTCTGTTCTGCTAACGACCGCGTGCGGGTGGGTGTACATTGGTGGCAAGCAGGAAAAAAAAAAAGCAGCGTAGGCCTGGGAGAACCACAGTTATATAAAGGTGAACACTGAGACAGTCTTTCTGAAGCGGGTATTTTGAAGGGCTGTTACCTCCACACTTTTTCGATAAATGAAAGGTCCATTCGAACCGGAAGCAATCTGGTTAGAAACCTGCCAGTGACTCATCCCAGACCTGAGGGGAAACAGAGCTAGTGCTGCACAGGGAGAGTTTTGAGGGCTTGCATGGGATCTGCTTCACATTGAAGTTAAATTTTCATCAGTTAATCCAAGGGTGGAAGATAGCAGTACCCTCCTCCAACACCACTCCCATTGGCATCCGTTACTGTGGCGCCTATTCCAGTTTCGGTGTCCTCGTCACCAGTGCAATTGCATCTGAACAGAGGTAGATTATTGGGAGTTTCCTGCATGTTTGTACGGATTCCACACGGCTCCCATATTTTACTACCAATGCAATAACAATGTATTTATCGAGTGCGTCAGTTCCTGAAATGCGCAACACCTTGAGACCTCACGGCTTTACAAAATTCTTTACTTTCTTTCTACAACAATATTTTAATTCAAAGATTTAGAAAAACATTTAATGAATCAGGTTGATACAAAGATTGCCATGTAATTAATTAGAAAACTTTGACATTTTCCTCTTACGTGTTCTAATGCAACCTTAAAAATGTGCTGTCATCTACAAAAAATAAACTGTACGGTGTTGTTGAAGAAAACTGTAATTGGAATGAGGCTGTCTGGATCTCGTGCCTTATAGAAGGAAAACAGAGGAGCTTGGATTTGTGTGCAGGAACACTTTGATAGGAAACATTTGACTAATTTGAACAACAACTGTGAGAAAATACTGTAACAGCTATCATCAAAAAGCTGCTGACCTGAAAGACTAAATACTGCCATGATCCTTTTTTAAATTGCCTAATGGAACAGTGGCTTGAATTAGTATCAAGATTAGAGGGATTAATTTAACTGTTGCTTACACTTCATACTCAGATTTACAACATTCCATTAACTGGCTTCTGCTAGATTGACATATTACAAAAAGAAAGAAATACCTAGTTTAGTAGAGTCCAGAAGCTGATCATCTGTCCGCTGTCCCTGCTTGTTCTTGGCCATCCCGTGTTGTGTTGGTTTTACCTGGTGTAAGAGAACAGGATGTATCTTTAGATAAATCTATTGCTGAAACTCAATAATTTCAGACCCCCATACACACTTAAAACAACACTGACCCACAGCTCTCAGGACTGAAAATTAAAGAGTTATTTTTGCTTGGGGAGCAAAAACCAGACTCTGTAGTTAGTGGATGGAAAAAAATCCTCTCTGTGGGTTGAGAATAGGCTGGGCATCTGGCAGACATGAGGAAAGGGCTAGACAAACAAGTAATCAAAGTAAGGACAGCAAATCATAAACTCTTAAATATCTTGCTTAAATCTTGGCCCTTTTTGGATTACGGGATACAGCTTCTTGCTTTGGTAGTGGGTTTTTTTTAATTGTTGCTACCTTTTTTCTGCTCCAGGTTGGTGGGTAACAGTGTTTCACTGGAATGCTCTTTTGGACATAAAGTTTCTTAGAAGTGTTAATAGAATAGCAAACACAAATCTGGTCTATTCTGTAGATCTTAGACTGCCTTTAAAATGGTGGTATTTTGGAAAAAGGCTGTGAGCTTGTTGTGAGGGGAGGTGCACATCCCAGACCAACGCCCTTGTTTAGTTTCATTTGAACAGAATACCAGTAAAGAGCTTGAAAATGCAAATATGGCACTTTGCGTTCTTGCTCACCTCAGTTTGAGGAAGAACTCTTGACATTCTGGGTAGAGCCCACCTACATCACATTGTGTGCCAGAGCACTTGTTTACCAAAGCGTGTTTGTTCACCCCAGCCTGTATTTGCAATTCCAGTAGAACGTGCTGTAGCTGGGATTCGGGAGGCTGAATTAAGAAACATCCATACAGAATTACTACTTAGAGAGCTTTTTGTCTTTTATACTTAGCTGGGCTAAGTAGACTTGGTCGACCTTCCTGCACAAACTGCTCAGATCTCTGCAAACTCAGAGGCTTGACCTGCTTTAAAGAACTGTATTTATAAATGGAATTCTAAGGAATCTTTGTTAAGAGAAAAATGCAGGTCTTACAGTACTATCAGTTGGGAGGCTTTTTAGCAACTTTATGAGCTGTATTGGATAACTTCAGCTTCCCAGTGGTTAACAGTGCAGGAATTTATTACTGTTCTATGCATGTCTGCTCATACTAGTCCCAGAACACATTAGCATGTACCTATCAGCTGAGTATTTGACACATCAAGCACATATATTGCTATAGATCTACAAAGCCAGAAGGCTTGTGGCCAGTAGGCCAAGGGAGGTGATTCTGCCCCTCTGCTCCCAGGGCTCTGCTCTGCTCTGGGGAGACCCCCCTGCAGTGCTGGGGCCAGCTCTGGACTCCTCAGCACAGCAGAGACAGGGACCTGTTGGAGCGGGGCCA
>JAAGNO010027976.1:0-13897 GCA_033439905.1 Ceryle rudis
CCAAGCCATGAGGGAGAGGGCAGAGGGAAAAAGCTGTAGGAACAAAAGGCCCTTATGGCGGGCCGCCAGCTGGGGAAAGGCAGCAACACGGGCAGGAGAGGGTTTCCAGGGGCTGCGCTGGGATCGATGCTCGAGGACACCTCAAGGGTCAACAGCTGACAAGGCCAGGGCCAAGGGGTTCATGCCCTAAATCTACCCCTGCCCCCCCAGAAAGCCTGCTGAGGCACAGGGTAGCTGGCAGCAGGGTCACGAGGGGGGCTGAGCCCTCCCACGCACTCCAGGAGCCGGATTTCTCGCGCGGAGACACAAAGGGCCCCTTTTCAGCCGGAGACGCTTACCCTGAGCACTAAGCAGAGGGCAATGTGAAAGGACCTGCAGGGACAGGGACCGGCAGAGAGGGCAGGGAGCCTGACGGCTTCTCTTTCCAGCTCACGTGGACCGTGATCAGGTCACGCATCATACCTAAGAGGGATAGGATGGTGGATTTTATGATGAGAGGAGAGACAGCAGGCAACAGCAAAAAGCCCCCAGTCAGCAGCTCTCCCTCCCTACAGCACCTATTTTCAGGTCATACCACCTAGACACACCAAAGGTTGTAAACACACAAAAGCATCTTCCTCCAAAGCTTTAAAAGAACCCTACTCAAAGGGGGTGGTGTCTCCACAGGCTGCCAAATCTAGACCCTTGAAGCACCCCCTTGGCAGGGCAGGGGGCCACAGGCAGCCCCTCAACCCTTCCCAGGACAGGAGAAGAACACCATGCCCGATTGTGTAGGGATGGGGATGATCCACTTAGCATTAAGAGTTTATTTATTATTAAAGCGGAGAAGCCAAAGAAGCCAGACGTGGGGCCAGTTCAGCTGTGCTTTCCGTGGGAGAGAATAAACAAGCTTCGGCAAGCATGAGCCCTGGAGGGGAGCAGATTCCCCGATGCAGAATTCCCGACTGATGCATTCACACCCGAGGCCAGCCAGTTCCAGGACAGGGCAGGGAGCTGCAGGGATTACAGTGGTGACTGAGCAGCCAGATAATCCTCAAAAAAAAAAAAAAAAAAAAAAAAGAGCTCGGCAGGCTGCAAGGGATGTGTAGTCTGAGGCTATCCTGTCTGGGATGTACTGGCTGCACTGTCCCACTGGCATCCTTAGGGATCTCCATTACTTGGATCCCAGGTGAGGCTGTGGGCAGGAGGGACAGCTCGCAGTCTGCTTGCTCTGCCAGCAGTGGGGGGATGGCAGTGGGCAGGGAGCCAGCAGCTGCTTCGAGGAAGGAGCTCAGCTCACCCCCCAAAAATAACCAGGAGGCACCCAAAAGTGGGTCAACCCACAAGGGCCACACCAGAGCTCAACAGAGCCCTGAGGCTTGTTTGCGTAACAAGGAGCAGATGGCAAGTTAACGAGGGCAGCCCAAGATGCCCCACTGCCCCATCTCAGAGCCACCAGCCCAGCATGATGCAGTTACAGGGAGGGGGTTGCACCACCAGCATTAACATTCTTCCCTCTCTCCATACAATGCTTCAAGCACACCCAAAATCGGGTCTTTGGCACACACAGAGGTTAAGAGATGACTACAGGTACAGTGTCACACGTGCCTGTCCAGCATATGACTGAGCAGTCTCATTGTAATTACACATGCAGCTTTATGTCCACCCAAAAAAATAGGAAAGACCACCTGGGAAAATGACAACTGCCTAATAAAAAAGACTGTCGAGTGAGGGCAGGCGGTTTCTAGGAAAAATCCAAGCATTAGGAAGCAAGCCTCTCTTCCCTTGTGCAAATCCCCTGGACATCCCCACTATGGCAAGCTCATGGCTCACGTCCCCACGTCACTTCCTCATCCGCAGCATCCCCAGCCCACAGTGTGCAAGGCTGGGTCTCCAACACACCAGCTCTGAAGTGAGGAGGATGTGGCTCATCGCCAGCCCCAGCAGCATGAGCAGTCATCCCCACATTGCTCACCCGGGCAGCAGCAGGAATTCCCCAAGCACCCCAATCCCATGACTGCTGGCACAGGGGACAGCAAGCACGTGGGGCACAGGGCTTTCCAAGCCTGGCCTCTCCACATAACTCAGGGCCAGCCAAAGATAACGGCCTGCCCAGCAACCCTGCGGGGACCAGCTGTGAGCAGGCTGCTGTGGGCTCAGCATCCCAGGGTCCTGCATCTCCAACCCCCCAGTGCTTCCCCATCCCAGCCCACAGCCCCTGTCCCACAGCCAGCTTTGCAAACCTGACATTGCCTGCTATATCCTTCCACAATCCTCCCCCTAAAACTAGGGGGTTGCTGCAGCTGCAGCAGCAGCAGCAGGTGCTGCCCTGCACCCCAGCCTCACAGCAGCAACTGTTGGCAGCAGGGCCAGGGAGATGCTGCAGCAGGGTGGCCAGAGGCTCATGTGGTTTGGGTTTTTTTTTTGGGGGGGGGGGGGGGGTTAAAAGTTGGGCAAGGTGATTTTAGGGGCTTTTTCCACCCATGACCATTCTGTGATTCTGTGAATCACACCGCAATTTTACAGCAGCTTTTGTTAATAGTCTAGGCTATTGGTTTCTTTATCTGCAGTAACATGCATCCCACAGGACAGCACAGACAGCCATCTGGATAAACACTTGCATACTTGCTCTGTACCTTTCAGGGAAACCCAGTAGTGCTTCCATTTCCTGCGTGTGGCCGACTCCACTTTCTTGTTCTTTTTGTGCACCAGGAAGTTTTTCACTGCCAGAGCGCCAGCTTTCCGTACCGTGCCCTGTGCGGCTGTCAGGAGGATGTCGGACTGACCCGGGGAGCTGAGGGTGCCACTGCTCTGCTCATCACTAAGGGCAGAGCCGGCCTCCTCCAGGTTCTCGCTGTTGGTGTTGCTCATCTCCAGCTCCCGGCGGAAGTTCTCATATACCCCCTGGCGAAGCCCATCACCTGTTGAGCTGCTCCCACTATCACTGCCAATGAAAGCCCGACTGGCCGTCGGGGAGTAACTTGAGTTGGTAGCATTGGAGCGTCTAGAAAGAAGGTCAGTGTCGGTGGCTGCTCCCTCAATCCCACTGTCGGTGAACTCGCTCCCCTCGCCTGCATTGACATCCTAGTTGCAAGAGAGACACAGTATGAGATGAAGAGCTTGGCTGAACATGGCCATCTGGAGACACCAACAGAACCCAAAATGCCCAGGAGGCACCACATTTCTTCACACCCCCATTTTGTCTGGCACGGGAAACCACTCATCTCTTTTACTTTCAGAGACAAACAACTGGAAGAAAAGGTGTGGTAAGCAGAACTTCCAGCACAGTTTAGGAAAGACTAGTCAGACACGCATGATTTCAGGTGGTGCCTCTACAGCCTTAGCATTTTGGAATACAAGATGCAGCATCATCTGTTTACATTAAGCTAAATTAACAGTGCTAAAGGTTTTGCAAAAGGAGAACATACGGTAGCAAAAAATGGCAGTGTCAAGAAAAGCAGCAATCAACCTACGCATTTGGAAAAGAAAACACTGATATTGTACATTCACACCTACAGCTGAAGATATATTTTAGACACCCCAAGACTGTAATTTGCAAATTATATAACTAAAAAGGTACTTTTTTTTCCTCTAAGAAGTTAATGTATTTGAGATTATTTCTGGTTTGTGTCACTTCTACATCACAAGCCCTAATGATGGGCCACATGATAGCCCCAAACAAATCCCACAACATCAGATCCTGCCAAAATACCACAACAGAAGACCCTTCCTGGTCCCCTTCAACTTGCAGTTGAAGGATCAGAAAAGACAAGAATATGTCCAGCTTAAGCAAGACAGGAAACAACATGACTGAACTCAGGTTTCAAAAGCTTCACGGCTCAGCCTGTCCCCTGCCCTGCAACAAGACTAGTGCCCAAAGGGGGCTAACCACTACTGTCTCAGCACCCAAAGGCACATTTGGAAGGAAGACAAAGAAAGGACAAGCTTTGTAAGTGGAGACAAACATCTCATGTTAGATACTCGGGAGAAGAGGAAGTCAGGGAAGAAGATGTAAAGAGGTGAGAAATATGCTGAAAACAACAGCCTCTCCTGCAAGAGCAGCTGGTGCTAGATTTACAAGTCTAAAAAAACCTGAGTCGTCTCTGAGAAGAGGTGGCAGAATGCAGTGTTTATTTTGAGAGAAAACAAGCTTCTAGGTGTTGGTTCAAGCGTCAGTTTTCTCTGCATCCAAAAGCAGCTCTGCAGAAACCAAGAAACTCTCCACCAAACTCTTGTTTGAAATCTTCCTCCTGTGGAGCAAGAGCTGGATGAGGAAACCTTAGGGGGAGGGGAGGGGTGTTGCTGACTTTGACTAGACTTTTAAAGCATTAATTTGTAATGGATAGGCTCGTTCTTTATGAACGCTACCTCTCAAGGGAGACTTGAAGTCCAGCTGGAAGAATAAGAACTTCCTTCCTTGCTCAATGAGTGCAGTTATCCTAGTCAGTCTGGTTATTTAATGCAACATATAGTGATAGACAAGCTCTTCTGGACAGGCCAATATGCCTCTACTCCCACTGCATACGAATGAACAGAGCAGGGCTTCCTGTAAGTGCAGTCATCTACCAGTACACAGCAGTTTTCACAAGCACACATTTTCTCCTGCTGTTCCAATACACTTTTTTTTTTGGAAGCCAATTATCTTTCCATCTCTTGCAGCATGAGGAGGGATATCTGGAAAGGGCAACTGTTGCTGCTGAAAAACTGGTGTTTACAAAACACTGCCACGAGCATCATGAAAAGTTGGACAGTGCAACTTCTGATGACAGTGATCCATCTGAGACTCCGTGCATCAGAGAGCCAGGACCGGGACAGCCACTCAACAGTCGCAGGCTCGAGGCACTGCCTCTCTGCCAACACAGCTGCAGTGGCATAAAACTGGAGCACCAAAGAACTAATCAGATCCCCCATGTTCACTGGGACTATTATTCCCACAGAATGAGCAGGGTTTGCCTTTGTTTTCTGGGCTCTTCTTCCTACCTAACATTTTTTTTAGGTAAAAAAAAAAAGGGTGCCATTCATATAACATAAACAAATCTGCATTCTCCAGTGAACACTGCATAATGGTGGCAACAGAAATTATTTCAGGGTTTGAGATTTTTATTTTAGGTTAATGATTTAATAAATATACAATCTGTCCCATAATTAATTTATCCATTCAATACAACAAATATAAAGTCAATTGAAAAATTTTAGCTGATGTAACTTTTAGGAAGCGTACCTCATGCTTTAACAAGAATTAGTTGGTTTAAAAAAGGAAAAAGCTACTAAAACAGACCATCAACTTGAAGGAGATAGGATTTGTAATTTTGCCAGCCAGCGTATGCACAAAACGTTCTTGGTGCTTTTTATCAGATGGAGTATTTTTCAAAAAGAGAAGTGCATGCAGAGATGTTGAAGCACAGCACTGCAATGCAAGGTTCCCCATGCCCAGTGTGACACAGCCTTCTTCTTGTGTAACCTTGATGAGACACAGCATTAATTGCCTCAGTTTCCCTGTTCTTTAATGGGGATTATACTCCATAACTGATACATGGGCATAACAGCTTATTATTTGTAAAAGAATGAAGGGGTAGAAAACTCAGAGTGAATGTTATATACGCTCAACGAGCTTAAATGGTAGCACATTTTGCAAACATCTTTATAATCTTTACCACAAAGTATGTGACAGGCTGGATGGGTCAGAAGATCTTTTTAGTATAATGCTGCAGCCTCGCCCCTGATCCCCCTCTGCTCCCTGCACTCCCTTTTCCTCTCTTAAATACCACGTATCAAAGACTTCTTGCCAACTGATCCAAGCCCTTTGGTAGGAGGAGGGTTTGAGCATCCTAAGGTCAGAAGGGTTCAAAACCTACAGCCTGCTAATATTGTTCACGCTTATGAATTATGAAATGTATCATTGAGTAAGCTTAGCACTTTCGGAAGTCTGCTCTATGAGAAGATTGGTCTTGGGGTTAGGAGGGTTAAGAGCATTCATTGCACAGGTCTCTGACTTCTGAGTTCCTGCTGCAATGTCAGCTTGTTCTCATCAGAGGATATGAAAAGCTCTCAAGAAGGGCAGCATCTGCTCTAGCTGCCTCACAGTCCTATAATCCACACACTGAAGGGCATTCAATTAAGAGTTCAGCAGAAAGTACAGAGGTTTAGTATTGTGCTTCCGCAGAAATGGGCTGAGGCCGAAGGGGGAACACTCCCAAGCAACAAACCCTAGCAAGGGGGTTGATGAACACATCACTGAAGGCACAAAAATAATCCTGCAAAATTTTCAAATGAGGATGTTGAAAATTAAGCATCCCAACTCACACCATGAGCAGCATGGCTCTCTGCTGATGAGATGGATGTAGATTCACATGCCCCTAGCTTTCTGTCCAGCTTCAAAGTACCTGTTGACATGGTCACAACAGGCTACTGCCCAGAAGCAAAGTGAACATTGCATAACCTTGATGAGAGCTATTTAAAAATTACTCACGTTTCCTGCTCAGGTTCTCAAAGAGCCCTGCGGGCAACAGCAATGTCTCTCTCCTCCAGGGAAGACATTACCATCCAAGGTCCATGACAGGATGTGCCACAGAGGCTTCCTAACAAAACAGGCATTTTGCTCCTCAATAGAAGAATTCCCAGGAAAAGACTATTGAGGCCAAGAGTGAACTACAGACATGGTTCAGCCTTCACTACTCACCCCTCTGACTCCTGCCCAGCATCCCTGTGGCTCTCCATCACAAGGCTGACGGCATGTGCCAGGCACATCATGAGAGCTGGGAGACAGCTGAAGCCTGCAGAATGTACATTTCTGAAGCCTGCAGTTTTGGACATTATACACAAATCACCACCATAATACTCTGGACTTGTAATTGCTATCATCAAGGGGCTCTGTTTTATTTCACTGGTTAAAAAGCCCAAAAGTTTTGTTCAGTTCTGGGCATGATTCAGGAAACTGCACCTGCTATTTTGCACCTTGCCATAGATCTTGTGGTTTGTTTTCAGGCTGGCAAACAGCTGTCTCCACACAGGAATATTTTTGCCTGGAAAGACCATCCCAGGAACCAAATGCAAGACTGGAACTAAACTCTGTGCTGCCCTACTTAGCTTTCCCACTGGTGTTTACCTAGCTGGGAGGACAGGCCTGGAAGGACAAGAGGGCAAAGGAAGAGGGAGGTGGAAATCATTACATTGGTCACACCAAGGAGAAAGCATATAGTAAAGAAAAGAAAGCGTATTTCCTCCAAGACAGAGAGGAGCGGGAAGTTGTGGGAATCTCAGCTCTTGGCATTTTGCAAACACAACAGGTCTTAGTCCACAGAGACAACAAACTGAATCAACGGGGGTGTTTTCCTTTTGATTTAAGATTGCTCTGTGGAAAGCAGGGAGAAAGTCCCATGAAGACCACTGGCTGAAGAAGTGAACTAAACTGGCTCTAGCAACTGTGCTGCACTGTGTGCCTTGGTGGGGAGGAGATAAGTACTAACACAGCTTCCACCAGGATCTGGAATCCCTGCTGCTGAAGATGATGGGGAAGCAGCACCATTTCTTACACAGGCAGTGCTACCATATTGGTTGTAAATGCCAAGAGTTTATGAAAGGAGGTTCAGCAGACAGTAGTGAAGGGAAAAAGGTGGAATGCCTGGCACCAGTGAGATACACCACAGAATGAGAAACCAGAGATGGACTGAATGGTGCTGTTGTTACCAACAAGAACAGAGTGAGGCCCAGCGAGCAGGCCACGTGCCAGGACAGCTACAACAGCCCTAATAGCATCCAAGTGTAATGAAGTGGAATTATCACAGCCCCATCAAATGCAGAGAACAATTTAAGTGATGAGCCAATTGGGTAAAACAGTAGTGAAAGTATTAGCAACCCACTTAAATGTATTGGTTTTCTTCACATGAGCACTGGGTTTCATGCTAAGCAAGTCAGCGGGGAATAAAAATGTAATGCAAGCTACGTCAAGCTAATGTACTTGGTGCTGTAGCTATTGCATACTCACATGATACTCATACCTCTATATGTCTGCTATAGCCACATTTATTAAAAAATTCTTGCCAGATTTAGAAGATATACAGATAAAAAACCTTTTGCTTTAGAGAAAATGTCTACCTTCAGCTAGCAAACATCAAGAGAAAAGCTTCAGTGCCAGTTCCAAGTGTTTCTGTCCCCTTGATGACATATTTGGTCTCTGCTAACATTAGACCACTGGACAGGATAAGCCTTGCTCAGCTCTCTGGCTCATGACTGGACACATTCAGAATGCTTGTAATAATGATGCATTTACCAAACTTCCCACCAACAGCCCTGTTATAGACACTACTAAAATGGCTCAGTGAATCACCTTCTCCTGCTTGACTGACAGCAGTGATTCACGGGCATTTCAAGAGCATGGGACAGATTTAGTAGGAAAACTCTTACTTCCCTAATTTAAACAGTTCCTTATGTGGTTAATACTTTTTTCTAAATTAACCATTAGATTTAAAGTACTCATTAGTAAAAAGCAACTGAGTGGGTTTTTTCTTGCAAGGGGCTTCCTCCAAAACAACACAAATCCTCTGTTCCCCATCCTGTTTAGCAACAGGGCAATAAGGCGTTCATATTCAGCAACATCCTGAAATTGCACGTAACCTGTCTGGTTGCTAGTTAGGCAAGCACTATGGAATACATTTAAAATAGATGGGTAAGCAGCCTGATGGTTTGAGTGTTTTTATGTGCCTGGTGTCTCTTTGAAGCTCCTATGTAGAAAAAGATTGGCCTGATAGGTGTTTTTGCTTTCATTTCAATACTGAGTTTACCATCATTTGATGGTCAAGGTGGTCTGTTAAGGTACAACTTGAGCTGAATCAAAACAGAATCCTCTCTCAAGAGCTACTTGAACAGATGGTAATGAATGCCTTAGAAGATTTATCTGTCTTTAAAGGAGTAAAAACATTCAAAGGAGCAAAGATAAATCATAAATGGCAATTGAAACGTGAGTGAGACAAATGGTTATAAAGCTGCAATGGAGACATACACAGGCAACTCCAGAGTTCATTCTGTCTGGGAGGAACAAAGTTTGGAAGACTGTTACAAAAATACTGAATTGTGTCCACAAAAGTCACCGTAAAGTCAGAATGATTATAGTAGTGACATGAAGATCTCCTACCACAACAATGAGAAAAGTCTCTCAACAAGATGATGGGAGTGGATATTAAAGAAAGCTTTGAAGTTACCTACAGGCCTGCATATGACAGGACAGTACTATATGAGAACTAGCCAGGACTCACCAGATTAACATTAGGCTTTGGAGAACTAAACTGCCAGCCACAAACCAACACAAGCCAGCTGCAGTTTTCTGTTGGTTGGTTGGGTCTTGTTTACACCTCTTGGGGGGATCCCAAGTTCAGTGAGGTACAGTTACAAGCCAAGTGTAATTTGTATGTGGATCCTAGACTGAGATGCTGGGTTTGTTACCTTTCGGAATTCAAAGAGATCGGATACCAATACATACAAGCAGCTTTGGTTCCTGCTTCTGTGCACTCACCACGCTGGTGCAACAGTTCTTCAGGTGTCTGAAAGAATCAAAATTAAAAAAAACCCAAACCCTTGTATGTGCTATTAAAGTTGCTCAGAGTGAATTAATAAGCAAGCAAGTTTTGGTCATGGTGCTCTGAAATCAAATTTACTCCTGACAAAAAATGTACCAGCCCAGACTTCCTGATACCTCTCCTAGCAGTAAGCTTCAGTCTTATTATTATGAAAGGATGAATCACAGTCACAGGTTTCTGGGCAATAATCCCTGGGAAAGTCTTCAGGCATGGATTTCAATGGATTTTGGTTCCAGGATTCCTTTGTGAACTTGTCTTGGTGAATGCTGTACAATGTAATTTGGCACCTTGGAAAGTCAGACAAGGTACTGGGTGCCAGGCACCCAGAAGATGCTTGAATACAGGAAGGAGATGTGCATCCACTTCACTTCTGCAGGACCGGCGCGTAGCAAACACCCATGTATCAAGAATTCATCAACCCCATTTCTTCTGCAGGCAACTCTGACTGATATATATGGCTGTTATCTCAGTATACATTTGCTTCCCTCACTCAATGTTAAGCTATCACGATAGCTTGGTGCCTCTTAACACGGGGGCTGGGAACATTTTCAGTTCACTGACATCTCACACTAATATGTGGGCCCTTCCAGAAAGATCATCTCTGTAGATCACCATGCTTCCCCAAGGAACCTGCTCTTCTTAGCCAATTTAGATGCCTTAAAGGCAAATGATGGGCACAGAGGGACTCCTGCAGCAGTTAGGAAAGTACAACTCTGGAGGACTTGTCAGCTGTAAGACAGAAAATGTTAAAAATTACACTGTCCCCCATAAAGCTGCAAGGAAATACATGGGATAGCTTTACCCTTCTCTCCAAGGTACCGTGTGGAGCTCTTCACTGACTCAAGACAGTTGTGGCATCAGTTTGTTATCTGTTTATGTTCAGAAAGTTAGTTTTACATCCCAAAAGGTACCGGGTAAAGGGAAGGGGGATTATGTTTTGATTTTGCTTTTTAATAACATGAGAGAAATCCAGGCTTGCAAGAGAATGCACAAGGGACAACAGGGCCCTTAGCAAGAAAAAAAAAGCGCTACCATGGGACCTGGGCACACCAGCTCTTCCCTGGCTTTATCACTGACTTTTAAGGGCTGCTAAGTGATATAATACCATGAAGAGGAATCAAACTGTAATCTAGTAAAAGCCTCTTGCAGTGTGGTCCCAGCACACAGCTTCTGACACCTGAGCAGATCTGGGGTGGACACCCACTTTCCATCCTCAGCAGTGGGAGGAAGTCTCAGTTCTTGAATGCGAGTGTGTAATCCATTTCCAAATGAGGACCCCCCAAAACTTAACTTGTTTTCATCCCAAAAGACCACCCAGATGAAGAAAGTGTCTAGAGGGATCAAGCTAACCATAAACTAAGGCAAGCAGCCTAACTGTGCTCAAGTTAAACAAATGGCAACAAGCCCAACCAAAATCCTCAAAGTAAAATACAAGGTTAGGTTACTTTTTATTCAGTTGGTGCCAAGAAGAGGCAATTCTTCCTGAGAAATGTAATAGAGGGAGTAGAAGTGGGGGAGGGGGAAAGCTGCTAGAACAGCATCTTGAAATCAAAACATACCATCTGGGAGGTGTTCACCTGAACAATCACCTAACTTAAGGGAGAGGGGAAGTGTTTGCCATCTGGGATGATAACTAGTCACAGGATCACATGCTATAGCTCTCTGAAAAGAAACGTTTCAATGGGCACTTCACTGGAAAGGATCATTACTACAAATTGCATCCATCTAAGTAAGTACAGCCCAGCAAACAAGCAGCTGCGGCAACCTGTCTGTGATTTTTAAGTGGAAAGTACTTCAAACTAAAAACATGCAGTGTATATAGCTTTACAGAAAATACAATTATTGCAGTGGTACAAGCACTTCAGAAGTATAAGTGACAAAGTCCTACTGTTTAAAAAAAACATGCCTGAATGGAGTTAGATCAGATATCAGGACTGGCAATTTGCTTTCCATTGGCTTCAGACCAGGAGCAAAGGAAGAAAAACAAATTAAGATCTTAGAAAGAGTATCAAAATATTTGCCAGCAAAGACCAAAACACTCGTTCACATGCTCCCTTCCCTGACAATATTGGGGCAGAGTTGTGTGCTCTGAAGGGAGTGACTATTTGCTTCAAAATATTCTGAATAGCCAATACTCCATCTACCCTCATCCACCTGAGAAGGGCAGCCTGGAGAGAGAGCAAGGAAGACCTCTGAGTTTGAGTCTGAAGACCTCTGTTCAAGTCAGGCTATAATTAGCTCATTTGTTGTAGCCATTAAATGGGTGTCTGGTCATTCCTACCCACTGAGAACTACCACACCAGCAGCCAGCAGGATCCAAGATTTGGATTCCCAAGCAGTTTACACTGGTGCAAGCTTGGACTGCTACCAAAATGAGTGGTTACTTCTCCCCCTGCTCCATTTCCACCCCTTCCTCTAACTTGGTGCCTTGTGGCTAGTAGCTGAAAACAGAGACTTTTGGGTTTAAATAGGTTTGTTTGCCTGGAGGCTCAGCAAAGTGACCAGTTGACCAGTGTTCTCCAGTGGGTTTCAGCCCCTTGAGTCACTCAAGCCAAACCATCCAACTTGATGACCTCCAGCTTTTGGAGATCCGGAGCTTGGCTCAACCTGTATCTGAGACCTTGAGAACCACGGTCTTGTGGTCATGATAATGTTAGGTAGATGGTTGGACTTGATGATCTTGGAGGTCTTTTCCAACCTTAATGATCCTGTGATTCTGCAAACGACCCCTGTCTGAAAGGCACTACAGGACTGCATAAGCAGGAACTCAAATCAGTGAGATGCACAATACAGCTGAAAACCACTAACACTTCCCTTATAGGTACTTACTAAACTATGTGTCATTAATTATAATTTAATGATACACTACTCAGTCTGTATTTCTTGCCTCGATTCCGTCTGGTGTCAAACAACTAAGACTAAAGGTCTGGGTCAATCTGATTAAGAATCATCCTTAGGTTGAAAATAGCGATGTTTTCCAGACTCCAGACTGAGATGTACAGAGGTACTTTAGTAGGAGCAGAGCTTCAGCTGCTGAAGATACTCTGCCTGGAAAAGCTATGACTGAGGAGGGCTGTAAGAACAGGCTGTAAGGTCACAAGTGTTATGCAGAGAGCAAACAGGATGCAGTGGAAGCCAGAATGAGAAAATTATTTCAGAAAAGAGAACTCATGAGGGACAGGTCAACCCAACAGTCTTGGATTCATTCCTCCTTCAGGAAGACTCAAATAGCTAATCTTCTGGCATTGGGAAGAATGCCCTAAAGGAGAGTTCACCCAGTACTCTCCTAGTTTCTTTCTTTCCTTTTTTTTTTCCTCAGCACTTGGTATTTGGGAAACAAGGTGTTGGGCTGGATAGGACTTTCATGTGACTGGCCTAGTGCAGTCCTTTTCTATTTTGAGGTTATATTCTTTATGCCACAGAAACATTCGTGAAAAAGTTTTACACAACTTAAAAACAAGTATCAGCTCCCTGGAGTTTAGCCATCATATAGAATGTAATGAAACATTACAACCTGTTATAAAATTCCCTGAGATAGTAAAAAACCAATAGTGACTGGAAAGATATTCTAATTTTAGACTTTTTTTTTTCCTGTATGTCCCAATCTAATTCCCACAAAACCCTTGGTTTCATCTCCTGCATATTCTGCAAATTTCTTTATAGAGGATTTTTATTTTGTTAAGGCTTGAGATTCCAAATTCCTTCAGGCTACCTACAGAGGCCTAAAAATAGTAATAAACTTGAAAATTGGACAAAAGGGGATTTAACACGCCAAGGACATAGTCTGGGGTTGGCGCTGAGGAAGGCGTAGTTTCCAAGTGAGTTGAGCAGGAAATTTGTTCACTCTCCCCCTGCTCAGTTTAACAACAAACACTGGACTGAAGACACTGTAAAAAAACTTCGCTTTCCCTGCAGAGTTGAAGGACATCTTGCTGCTCCTTCTCAAAAGTTATGTAAAAAATCTGGACTGCACCATTGTAACACCAATGTTGGAATTGAGCTTTCTGGAGGAAATCACAAACTATGTTATAAAGCTCATAGAGGAATGAGCCACCCTTGTCATGAGTGGTTAACCATTCACAAATGCTTTGGTAACCATGTCTCTTTGGATTTTAATGGACACAGGAGTCACACCATGGTCTAAATACTGCTTGTAAATCATAGAATCATAGAATCATTAGGATTGAAAAGGACCTCTCGGATCATCAAGTCCAACCTTCATCCTAACTAACTATCTATCTATCTATCTATTAAACCATAGCCTCAAGTGCTACATCCACTTGTTTTTTAAACACCTCCAGGGATCATGACTTCACCACCTCCCTGGGCAGCCTGTTCCAGTGCCT
>JAAGNO010027976.1:16559-48878 GCA_033439905.1 Ceryle rudis
CTTCTGGGCTGCAAGCACACACTGGCTGCTCGTGTCCAGCTTCTCATCTACCAGCACCCCCAAGTCCTTTTCTGCAGGGCTGCTCTCTATCACATCCACCCCCAGCCTGTATTGATAGTGGGGATTGTTCTGGTCCAGGTGCAGGACCCTGCACTTGCTCTTGTTGAACCTCATGAGGATCACTTGGGCCCAGATCTGGGAAGAAACGTCACTCCTGGCTATGAGGCTCCAATAAAGTGACTTTGAACAAGGGAGCTACCTCTGCACTGTTAAATAAGACAGGGACAGTGACAGGTCACTGGCCTGGAAGGTCAAGAGGGAAAACTGTGTCCAGCACCATATTACACTTGGCCCTGGGTCACCTCTGTGCAGTGCCTCTGTGGTCATAAGACAGAACTATTATTTTGTGGGATCCAGAAGAGGGAAATCAATTCAAAAGGCTGGAAAAAAGCTTTGCCTCAGTCCATTAAATTCTTTTTACAACATAAAATGTTTTACACCATGAGGGCACATATAGCAGGTAATGTTCAAGGTGGTCAAGAGTGTGAAGCCCATCGAGAAAATGTTGGAAGACTGGGAAGGGCAGAGGAAAACCAAACTGACCAAACTGTGATCAAGTACTGGCTGGCACAGGCCAGCACAGAGCCAAAGAGAACATTAACAGCAAAGCAGTAAGGCCATCAGCTCTACATCTCAGCTACCACCATCTCAGGTAAGGTAACTATCACACTCTACTTCACACCAGCAAAATGTTGTCAGACTGGGGACCTCGTACAGAGATAGGTTGGTGGCTTCCCTCCTCTCACCCTGTCCAAAGCCACCTAATCAGGTTCACCAAGGAACTAGTCCTTTTACTTTGTGTGCAAATTTGGACTTCCTTTTTGCTCTATCTATCAAACACATAATGACAGTCATTTCCCTAAGCTTGCTAAAGGTAGGCTCAGGCAAACATGACTTCATTACTGACAAGTGTCTTATACTTACTGTATGCTGCTAGGATTAAAGACTTGGAAGGAATTTTGACCTTTCCAAAGCTTTAATTTTGTTGAATTTATATATGGTAATAATCACTGCTGAGACTCTTTATAGCCACCATCTCCAAGCTCAGGAGATAGAAATGTCTAGTGAAACCAGCCCCACAGAGTGATTTCCCTGAGTATGGCTGAGGCCTCGCAAAATGCTACACAAATTCATGACTTTCACTAACTGCCTCAGAGGAATCTTCTTAATGCCAAGAGAGGCACCAAGAAGAAAAACAAATGCTTTACTGTTCACCAGCGACTCTGTTCTCTTCTTCTTAAACACACATGAAAGAGGGATGGAGGCAGAAGTTGCACCTAACAATCTCATGAAAGCTGTTAACGTTCAAGGCTGCCAAAAACAACCTATTTTTTGGGTATTGTTGTTCTCTTGCTTTTTATCCAGCGCTGTCTTGATGGAGCACCAAAGGGTTTTTGCACTTGCACTGTAAAAATACCCCCAAAAATAAAGAGCTGATTTTGAAGTACAAAGCTGCTGTTGTGGGACGCTGAAGCATCTGTTTTAGCATGTCATATTTATATTCAGAAGCAGTGTATCTCCACAGATCAAGCACAGCCAGCAAGTCACTCAGCAATCCCTTCCCATTAGCTCTCACAAGTCGGTGCCAGCTGAGGGGGCAGGGAGGGGGGACACACGCTCTTCTCACCCTCCAACAGCCCTCTGCATCTCTGCAGCCCTGCACCTCCGCTGCGGCACGCTGCATCCTGCCTGACTCACGCTGCCCAGGCCGGTATCTCTAACGCTGGTGTCTCGCCAGCAGCAGGACACGAGCCTGCCGGCCTCCGACCTTGATGCAACGTGCCGCTTTTCTCTTTTTCTGGGTCACGCGGCGTGGTGTGTGTGTGTGTGTGTGCATGTGTACGCTGCACAGCATATGTAGGAGAAACCACGCTGTAAAATCTGGGGAGCCACTGAAGCATGCAATCTGGTGCTCAGTTCTGACCTGAGCCGTCAGACTGTTCTGAGCTGGTGCCGACAGCTAGAAAATAGTGCATATAAAAAAATATGCCACATCCAGCCTCTTCCATTAGGCGGCTGGATCACTGCTCTTAAGAATGTCCAGCCAGCCAGATGAATGAACTTAAAATGAGTGCAACATGCCTGCAATGTGTGTGCTACATGCAGCTTGTACATGTGGGGAGGATTTGTAGCTCCTTTTCCTCCCTCTCCAAGAGTAGTCTGCCACATAACTGTACGCAGAACTGCTGTTTGCAGCGCAAGGCGGTGCTGTGTAACTCAATCAGGCAGAACGCAGCCAAGAAAAGCAGGGCAAAACATAATAAAGACCTAACAGCAGTCCTCCAAGCAAAGGTCACAGGCCTCGTGCTTGGAGTGAAGGAGGGGCACCAGATAGAAAAGCTCATCTTGGCACTGTGCTGTCTGTTAAAGGGATGAAAGATGAAGGGTATGACATCTTCCCTGGCTAGGAAAAGCAGCACCTTCTCCACACATCTACATCCTCATCCATCATTTTTCAGTTTACAGGGGGTGAGCCCCGCAGCTTGCAGGACTGGCAGTCTCCTGGCAGGGGACAGCACTGTTTCTAGGTGATGTTTTGCACAGATGTGAACATTGACTAATCAGAAGAGTGAAATTTTCAGCTCAGCCAGTGTTTACCATGGAGAGGAGGGGAAACACTCACAGATTTCTTCATTGCTTCCAGCCGCAAGAGCCGAGGAGTGCTTGCACGTGTGCAGGCGGGGAAGGCGACGGGGCAGGGAGGGTAGAGAGAGGGGACACAACCAACACGCGCGAGCTCCCCGAGTGGAGTGATTGGTTTTGGCAGCTACCCTGGGAAAAAAGGCACTGTCAGCACAGCAAAACATGCAGGAAAATCTTTGGCTGGCAAATGCAGATTTATCTTTTCCAGAGGCAGCGAAGAGTGGAAAAGGCCCAGAGTTGCAGATAAGGAAGGGAGCAGTGATGAGGCCAAGGCAGCTCTGGAGATTGATTAGTTCAGCTCTCTCCTGGATACAGCCCCCTCTTTGGAAAGGAGATGTTGAAGGAAAACAGAGCCTGGAAGAATCTGGAATATCTTTACCTACAGGCACAGCTTAGCAAATGCCACATGCTTTCATTTTACACAGAATCAAAGTGCCTTACCTGAGTCGTTTTCGCCCTTCTGCCTTGCATGCTGGTACTATGGCTAATTTGGGGGTTGGTAGCCCCTTCAGAAAGGCAGTGGGATTTCCTACAGGGCAGCGTATTGTAGTTGCTGTAGGAAGGTGCATCCTCAGTGGTAACTGATGCCATCTTATGGCTCCCGATATCCGGGATGTCAGACACTAAATTCCGGCAGTACCCTCCAAAGGCATTTCGTGGGCCTCCATTGACGGTAGCGCTCGGGGTTTTGGGGGAATACAAGTCACTCATAGAGTTGGCGCGCTGGCAGGAAACCAGTGGCTGGGGGCTGCCACTGGCCTCCGTCCCCTGGCTGGCCTCGGCATCCTTCTCCTCGGCCAAGCCCAGGATTTCCTCATTGCTCGTTAAATGCTCCTGGCTGAGGTCAGAAAGTGAGAACTCCAGGCTGTTCTCGCGCCAGATGTCGGCCGATTTGGAGCGCTTCTTCTTGAAGCTGGCCGTCTCCATGAAGTTTGTCCCACTGGCCGCATATCGATGTGACCTCCCATCGCCCTCTGCCAGGAACGGTGGCTCATCCCCGTAGAGCCTGCTCTCTTCCGAGTCGGGCATGCTCTGGACAGAGGCAGCAGTGAGGACAGTGCTGCTGTCCACACTGGGGGTGACGGAGGAGTCAGTGTGATAGGAAACAGGCCGCAGGCCCATGTCCACACGGTCCACCCAGATGGGGCTTCCAAAGTCCTCTAGGTTAGCCTCCTGGGCAAAGGGCTCCAGGCCGTTCTCTGCCAAGGACTGGGGGATGCTGGGGGTGCTGCTGGAGCGGGTGCTCACTTCTGAGTTGCGGTGGATAATCTTCCCAGAAGAGGCATGCCGCGTCCGGCGAGAGGCTTTATTGGAGAGGCGAAGCGAGCGGGAAGTGTGCTTGCGGCCCAGGCTGGTGTGCTTGTCTCCGTAGAAGGCGTGCTCCACACTCTGGCTCTCCGCATTTCCCATGGCGTCACAGTCTGCAAGGGGAGAGAGTGGGGACCGTTAAAGGCGGCAACCAAACACGCAGGCGGGAAGACACACAGATGTCTCAGTACACCCAAAAGAGATTTTTTTTTCTTCTTTTTTTGATGAGCCTGTGCCAAGCCTACACCACAGCTTCCACCGGCTCTCACAGGACATGCTTTAGCAGCATCAACTAATCCCACATAATCGAGTGAGCAACCGTACCAGCAAACTTATAAATGCAGCTCAGTTATATCAGTACATAGGAAAAAGCTAGACAATAGCTAGCTGTGCTGGTATAAATGAAGAGTGTAGAAGAGAGAAGGATGAAATCTTTAAGCTTGGTCTGCACTGGAGTCAGTTTACCACAGAAGTGCAGTGGCAATCTGAGCTCTGCACATATTGACTCTTCACATTAACTTCGCCATTGCAGCCCACACTACAAACTCAAAAACCCAAAAGCTACTGTTTATCTGCATGTAATAATATGTCAAAAAGTAGATGGATATACACCTTTATCTGACGCTTCACTTTGGGCTTTTCTTTCCTAGGAACTGTGAATTGAATCACCAAATAGCAAAGTACAAATTCAGCTGTTCGGGAGCAAGATAATGATAGGTTTGATTTCTGGAAAAAAAAAAAAAAACCCAGTGCAACATTAAGCAGGTACAGAGAGCCCCACACAAGAAAACCATATTATGAAAAATAAATTAGCATGAATGACTCAGACTTTATAAAAATAACCTTTCCTTCCTACTCACTCCGAAGCAGATAGCTAGATCTAAGTGCTTTGATCTAGCAAAGGTAAAACTGAGCTGGAATGCAGGGACTGGGTTTCAGTCCCAATCACCATACCCAGCCTCCTGCATTATTCAGTTGTGCACATCCCACTGTGGAACAGGTTTCCCATCCAGAAGATGGGAGTTAGGATCTGGATTCAACCTTGGAAAACACTTTGAGGTCTGTGATCTCACTCCACAAACATCAGAAATATTTTATCAGTAGTATTGGCTCCTTCTGGCCAAAGAGCAGAAAGAAGAACAAGAAAAGTTAATGTTGAAGTACATGGCCATTTAAAATGAAATAGGAGATGCTAAACTGCACAGAAAACAAATATATCTAGATAAATAATAAGTAGTCCAGAAATCTGGAACAGGAATCCCAAGACAAAACATCCTTGTTTTGAGGTATTAGTCTTGTTTGAAAAAAAAAAAAAAAAAAAAAGCTGCCCTGTCTGTAAAATAATCTGTAGGTTTTTGTTACCTGGGGCAATTTCCTCTCCTTTAACAGGATGCGACGATGGGTATTGAGCCAGATGCGGGCAGAATGAATGTGACTGTGTATTTTCCCTCGCTATCTAAATATACACTATCGCTGCTGCATGGAACTGAATTAGTCCTACATAAATTACATAGAAAGTGAGGAATTAATTGTGCTAAACACAAGCACAGACCTTCTGCTGTAGACTGCCCTGGACACATATGGTAGACCTGAACTTCTGCAGTGATACTTCTGACCACAGTCAGAGGGCTGTGCTTCTTTACTCTTCTACACAGCAAAGTAAGTGATGTCTGAGGCTAAAAAAATCTCTTCAGTGCTGGAGCAACAGGCACCTTGACAAATGTCTGGACATTTCTGTATCTAAAATAAATATAATCACATGTTAAGTAAACTATATGAGGAAATGTCTACTGAAATAAATGGCTGAACTTCCATTGACTGTCATGAGACTTGGTTATCATGCATTGTTTAGAAAACTAAATGTGCTGAGGAGAGGGCAGATTTTAATCTAAAAAAAAAAAAATAAAAAGGAAAAAAGACAGCATTATAAATCCCTAGACAGGATTTATTATTCCTTAAAAGCTACAGCCCTTTAATAGAGACTGGACTGAAAAACAAATGTCAGCTAGCTTTTTCTTCTAAACCGTATAAAAGCAGAAAAACTGCACCTTATCTTCCACACTGATGTCTAAAACTAGACCTCAACACTCCCCATCTTGAAAAGAAACCCTCTCAGGGTAATGCTTTTAACTGCTTTGAGTCCGAGAAGCTTGCTAACCACACTTCTGTGCAACAGAATTTCCACAGGATGAAAAACCCATCAGAAGACACAGCCATCTATCCCCAGTCTCCAGCCATGCAGCCATAACTTTGGTACCTATCTAGGAGAAAGAGCAGTTTTAAAAGTTCTCTTGGAACCAGGAATGAATGAAGAGTGGCTCTTTACCTTCAGAAACAGCTGCTGAAGAGCAGGAGCACACCATGCGGCAACGCACACTTGCTGATGGAAATGCTGAGCAGTCCAGCTATGGAAAGCAGCCCTGTGCCACCATCTCGACGTAGTCTCCGTGCACACTGGGCAAAATTTCACCCAGCCAAAAAGTAACAGAACCACAAATGACTTGGCAAAGAAAGGAGCAGCAGCTCAGGCTGCATCCCATGAGGAAATAACACCACTAGAAACACTCTCATGGAAGGAGGAAAGTCTTTTCTCCGCAGACGGTAGCGGCAGGAATGTTTACTGAGTGATTTCACACAATGAGAAGTATCTGCGAGGTACTGGCAAGAAGTGTCAGACTTCAAAGTAAAGAGCTGTCCCTTTTTAGTTCCGTGGATTGGTGCTTTAGGTGAGGACGCATTTGCAAATCCCACAGCCGGCTATCTCTCTGTCCTGCGGTTAGCCCCTACCTCTCTCCTGCACCCAGGAAGATCCCTTACCCTAATCCCAGATTTCCCTGGCATTACCTTGCAGGTTTCCAGGGATGCTGCGCAGTGGGTGCAAGAGGGCTACATGCAGACAAGGTGCAGCTGATCCAATGCAATGCAGTGCCATCCCCACGGTTTGTCACTGTCACCTAGCACAGGCCATATCCCCCAGGAGATATGCAGGACACAGTGGGATGAGCCTGCTGTGGGTGGGTACAGTCAACCCTGCCGGATCAAGCCGAGACTGACCGTTTGTGGGGTGCCCAAGACCAATGGCTTCACCTGGAAGGGACCCGCATCCTACCTTCTCACCCCCATTTTTGCCTCCCTTCTGTGTTCCTGGCTGAGCACTTCCACCAGTTACCCTGAATAAATTCAGGTGCTCAGGCAGTGAAGTCCACTAAACCATCAGGAAATAAATCCAGAAAATAAAGAAGATGACTTCATTAGTTCATTTTTGCTGAGATAGTGAGTTGAACTGGCTCGTGCCAGAGGCAGCACAAAGGTGCCGTGCAGACACAGCAGGGCAAGGACAGGGCAGCATGGCTTGATGCAATGAGGGAGCCAGGGAAGAGGGGACACCCAGTGGCACCTCCCCCATTTTTTGGCAGCAGTGAGAAGTTAAATCAGCTCAGGCAGATGTGGAAATATGTGAATTTGCACTGAAGCAGATGCCAGCATCCTCAGCTAGCAGAAGCAGGCGTGGGACAGGGGAGGGAAACCCCAACCCCAAGCTCCCCCTCCCAGGGGCAGCAGCAGACACCCCGGGGCAGAAACATCTTAAACTGCTTCAGATACGACTGCCAGATGCTGACTGTCTATAGCTTAACTGAATTTAGCACACTCAATGAAAAAAATCTGTATCAAATTAAGAAAATGAGTACTGTTAATGAGAGTTGCACGCAAATGCTGGTAGGACAAAGGCTCCCCTTGTTAGCTCACCTGCCAAATCCAAAGGTAACCATTAAAGACCTATCACGGTACCACCAGGATACAACATAAATCAAGTCTGACACATCTTGATGCTTTAAACAGGTCTGTCGCACTCGACCAAAGACTGTGATGTGTTAAAAATCTGTTCTGAATTATTCTCTGAAGCCAGCAGAGATTAGTGCACACAGACCATGCAATGCAAGCAGAACTAGTCGGAAATTTTTCAGCAGAAAATGTTGATTCATCAAAACCAAAACTTTTCATGGGAATAGACTGGTTTTGATGAAAGGCTTCTCTGCTCCAAGAGGGAGAGATTTGAAAACTGAAGCAGGGAGACAGGCATGTCTTCTGGAAGAGGCACCAGCTCAGTGACTCAGTTGCTTGCCAAAGATGCAGAAGATCGACATTCGTATCTACAGCCCAAGTCAGACCAACGAGAGGAGGCAACTTGTTCCACCACATTCTCAAGAGGAAGTCTGACCATTGAGCTATCACCTGCTCTGGGAAAGGCCTCTCTCTCACAGATGATCTGCTCCTTCCTGGTTCAGAGCAGGGAAAATATCAAAATTAGAAGTCTTTGAGGGGCCGGGAAGGTCAGCTTTTAGCCAACTTGCACATCCAAGAGAGTACAGAGGTTTGAGTTGTCTTTTTTTTTTTTAAAAAAAAAGCCCAAACTCGAGATCAATATCAACATCAGGATATCAGCAGGCAGAACAAAAATTCTGCAAGAAAACTTTGGAAAAAGCAGTGTTCCCTACATCAGCTACCCTAGACAAGCAGACCGACCTCTAGCTGAACTGCTGAGTTTTTGCTGGATGAGGCGTACATGAAATGATTACACATAAACACAATCACACTCTAGATGACCACTGACGATGGTCCTCTCGAAAAAATAGAATTTTCATTTAAAATAGTAATTTTTCCTTCTCTTTCCTTACCCCGATATCAAATAATTATGAAATAATTACTTCAAAATTTACAAAAAATACCGATTTTGATTACACCAAAGTTACTAACTCTCAAACTTGCAAAAAGTTAAGCCAGAAGAAAATATAAAATATATTAACTTTGCAATCAAATCTGAAGCACCTCACAAGACAACAGATTGCAAATTTAAAATTAGATCCTAGTGGGAGGCCCTGGTGACAAATCTGTATTTTTCTCCTGGAGCAGAGCTTGAAGGCTGTGAGAACCAGAACAATGATTAAATCCACAGCGAGCAATGAGCCTATGGAAAGAAACTTTTACTAAAATCTGCCAGCCAACAACAAAGATTTTTACCAAACTCACAAGAACCACGCAGAAAAACGTACAAGACTAATAACCAAGCGTGAACATACATGCTTTATTGTCATTAAAATGTGCTTTTTCAAAAGGGCAGGAGAGAGGCTGAAATTCCACAGTAAGCTTTTGAGTTTCTGGAAACTCCAGCAGCATATTTAATTGTTTTCAAATCAGAACCTTTTAACCAGCCATTGCTTTTTTGTAAGCCGCTCTCGCATATGTTAAAGCACAGGATGGACTCCAAAAAGGCCCTGCAGGCAATTCAAATAAGAGGAGGAGAGATGGAGTAAGGGATGTCATCAGTAGCTGCTTGATAGCCATTCAAATGCCTTTGTATTGCTAAACGGGTGTAACCATAAACTGCATGCTGCTTAACCATTTTTTTCCCTCCCGCGGACCATTACACAACAAAGCAAAGTCCTAGAGAAAAATATATGGACACACATGTACCTTCCGAGGCAGTACTGGTATCCAGCGCAACCTTCCCCAAGAAAGCTGTGGCATTTAGAGGTATAGAATTGCAAATGATACCAAAATGAACAGTTACTGGGACTGCAGAAGCTGTCAGCACCTGCCACTCAGCGACTCCATTACTCTCACGTCAGAGTCTATGACTATATGCCAAAAACCTGGGGAGAAAGAGGGGAGAGAAAAAAAAAAAAAAAAATCAGACAAAGGATTATGAGGAACAGCTATACAGGAGGACGTCTTCTGACAGGTCTTGTTGTCATCACTTACCTAAGAAACACTGTGCAATACAGCATGTGAAAGCTGCACTTAAATTTGAATGAGGAAATCTGACGATGGCAGAATAAATGAAAAACGCAGCCAAATATCGTCAGCTCAAACTACAGAACGTGGAGGGTTCCTCTTCTTTCCCCCACTTTGTACAATTAAAATCCCCATAGACATTTAACATGCCCCTGCTGAGGATGGTCTGTCTCAGGCAGGCCTAGAAAACCTCAGGATCAAAAACACACCTGCATCTGAAGATGACCACCATGAAAGGCACCTCCCAACAAACCAGGGTTTAACTTCTGGCAGCAAGGGGAGACCCAAATGCCCAGGGAACAGGCCCGAAACTGGAAGACCTCAGAGGAGATTTCTCTGCACAGACTGTCTAATTTACAAAAAGGGCAGTTATCCAAACAGGGAGTTCATTAACATTTTTCAAGGGCGAATCAGACACGTAGGGCAGAGCATTTACATGCATTTTTGTGCGTGGTGAAAGGATCGGTGAGTTAACTGCATTCACTAGCGTCGGGATACAAAACACCAGTCTGCACTTACTTAGACCTAAGAAAAGTTGGAAGAATAGTCCTCAAGTCACACACGAGTGCACTTGTGTGGGTACCAAATGCCAGCCCTTTCCTGGCCTGATACCACTGACAAGCTCCCTTGCAAGTACATCAGCTTGAGGTCCAGTCCTGAGATACCAGGAATTTGCTGGAGGGCTGGGTGCACTGCCCAAGCCAGCTCTCAAGGCACCCAAATCTCCCTTCTCCCAGCCAAACATCAGCAGGGAAACATCACTTCAACACTGCACACAGAGTTTTGCAAGTTATAAACTTTTCCCAAAGTCTCAAGGAACCTTGGAAGAGATTACTGATGCCCTTTGTGTTATTAGAGCTGCTTGGTGGGGAAATTGTGATCCTCACTCTTGGCTGGATTCTCAAAAGAGATGAGAGTCACCGTCTCCTTTCTAAATTAAAAACAATCTCATTTTCTTTCTTCTCCTTCATGTTCCCCTCTCTGTTCCCCACCTCCTTCTCTTCCCCCAAGCTGTTCGTTGTGATCTGAAAAGCAGTTCATGAATTGCTCAGGAGCTGGCAGAAATTAATAAAATGAAGCTCATTTATATTGAAATGGACTCATTACCATGCCAGCTGCCAATAATTTGCAAGACGGGAATCTTGCTGACAAACAAGGTCCTACAGGCAAGAGGCTTTCCACCTGCAACCACCGTACAACAAGCAACCCTAAAATGTGCCTTCCTCACCTCCAAAGAAAAAGGAACTGTGACCATTTTATTTCAGATTTCCCTGACGCTGCCCCAGGAAACTTGTCCAAAAGAAGAATAAAACAGACGGAGTTCAGCATCTTATCAAATATTTCCACCCTGAAGCACTTCTGATGTGTTTGTAACTCAGAAAAACCTCTTCCAGGTTGCTTCAGCAAGCAAATCGTGGACACTTCTACGAGAAACCAACTACAACACTGCCTGCTCTACACACCACTTGTGCTCCTACGACAAAAATTATTCTCTTCTTGCACTCATTTGTTAAAAAGGTGGGAAGTTTCAAAGCGTATGTTTACAACTGGATACTGGATTATCCAAACCCTCACTATGCTCCAGTACATCAGAGGGGCTGACAGTATCCTTTGCCATAAACAGATGAGTACCATGCACACACTACTGCTCCAGAAGAGAAGGGTTTATTATTACCCATGGATTCTTCCCGAAAAGGTTTGATCCTATTAACTTTTACAACTTGGAAAGTCTTTCCCAAATGAAACCAAGCCATACTTTTCAAGCAAAACATCAGTTTTTCATTCTTCTCTTTAATAAACACTGGAATGATCCTCACTCCCACACTTCCTAGTTGACCCCAACAGCCCAGGCTCTCCTGCAGCAGAGATTCTGGGGGTCTGCAGCGCTAAAGCAGCCTCAGACAAGGGCTTCCCTCCAACAATGTCTTAGCAAAGGTAAGATGCCCATACTCCTCTATCAGAAGGAAAGGCAGAAGCAAACATGAGCACAGCCCCATGGCTTGCTTCTCACCACAAAGCCCTTCCCTGCACAGGACACATTTGCTCCTGTGGACGCTTGCTCTGTCAGTGGAGCCTGACCAAGGAGGAAATTGACCATGCATTCAGACCACCAGTAACTCACCAGTAACCGTTCTCAGGGTAGATGGGCAGTTGCAAACAGGTACACATGGAACAGTTCATATTTTTAAAAAAGAAATGCCAGATAAAGATTTTCAAACTTCCATGCTCAAGACAAAATACTCACTCTTAGAGCTGACTCCTGCAAACATGCATCCACACACACATATACATCTATGATGCATGTATGCCAATGTCTACATACATCAATGCAACTCCTCTTTGTTCTTTGAAGGTTTGGAAGTAGCACAGCTGTATTTATTTCATAGCCACAAAACAGCGCCTTGAAAAATCAGGCCAAGGAGTTCCCACAGGGCTCATCGCACAGCAACTTGAGTCAATCCAAACTGAGGAAGCTCACAGCAATCCACCATGAATGGATTAAATGAATGCATAGTAGGGAAGCAGAATATATTAAAGGAGCACCTTGTTATTCATCACATCTGCTACCTGTGATTCTAGGTACAGCAAAAAAAAAAGGTTTGACTTTCACATGCTGGAAGCAGTTTGCAAAGCCAAGTGATTAGGAAAGAAAAAACCAGCACACCTGTTTTCTCTTTGCTTGCGGACACTTGACATTAACTTTAATGCATGAATAATACAGAAGCTTTAGTTTACTAAAAGCCTTCTTTTCAAAGCAGAACCCTTCCTTTCCAGCAAGGAAAAATGAGTATGCAAGTATATCTCTCTGTCCAATGAGCATGAAGAATTGGCTGGAAGGACAGCAGCTCTTTCAATTCCATTTTTACTTTTTGATTTTATGATGCATCATTTTTCTCAGATTCCAAATGCAACTGCAGATGTGAGATCAGTTGGTCATCCAGGAAATCTTCATCCAGCACTGAGAAGCCCTAAGTAATTCTCCCATAAACCATCAGGATGTATATGCATAGACAGAAAGCAGTAATCACTTCATACAGAAAATATTTAGTATTTATTAATCAGAGGCTCTGGGCTGTATTCCCCAACCACGATACCAGTTCCATGCCATTATGACTCTGGTGTTCGATCCTGTCTCCTGAAATGGAGAATCGGGCCCTTTGTTTGTAACTGGAGGCCACATTTTGTTAGCCTTTATTACCTCTAGTTAATATGATTTGCTTCCAAAATCAATCTATCAAATCACCTACCTCAAGAAGAAGGTAAATGCTCTAGTACGCTCCAGGGTCCTGGTGTCCTGACAATTTTGGTTCTCCCCATCCTGTACCCCGGGGCTGCCCTCCACAGAATGAAACACTGCAACCCACAGGAGATGGAGAGGTGGGCAGGTGGGCAGGAGGGTGGGAGGGCAGGACAGAGGGACTCTATGCCCAGATCTTTGTCTGAGAGGGCTTTCCATGACAAGCTGGGTGCATGCTGGAGCTCAGAAATGTACTTCCAAAATGCTCCAAGTTTCCCTGTTCTCAATGTAGCCACTGAAAGTATATACAACACTGGGCTCCAAGACCAACCCTAGTGGACTGTAGAAGCTGGTTGACTTTTAGACAAATACAAACATGCTCCTTCTTGTGTTTTCTTTCTATGACACATAAAATGTCATAGAAACCTTCCATTTGTGAGAAAAAAAATAATTTTAAACCAACCATGGCTTATACTACCTGTCAAAGATAATGGCTGCTCCTGAAACTGGAGTCTGACAATGATGACCATTCAAACAAGGTTGAGAGGACCTTCCACACATCTGCAAGAATTGGCCAGGCGAGATGGAATTGCAAAATGTCTTTGGACCCGTCTCACTAACACACAACCTTTGTGTCTGTCGTGGTTGGGAGAACAATGCTGCCTGATTGTTCCAGATGAAGAGGAGGTGAAAGAAAAATAAACCCACGTTCTCTTTGTGGAGGAGTCATAAAGGAAAGATGTGGGATTCCATGATTCTCCAACTGTAGCACCACACCTATGAGAATTTCTAAGTGAGAGAAGAAAAGGCAGAAAGAGAGGGAGACAGGGAGGCAGGGAAGAAGGCAGGGAAGGAGATCTGTCAGGAGACCTAAAACCTCCATATAGCCAAGAGTCAGCCATCCCCAAATGACAGCTAAAGAAAACAAAACCAGAAGCAAGACACTGACAAAGCACTGTGGGGCCTTGGTAATAAATTAATGGAAAAGAAGAGCAGGTAGCTCAAGGGAAAGCCCCCACTTCAGGGTTTCTATATTTATACAAGGGGATGTGAATAATTGACAGAGTTGCAGGTTTGTTTGTTTTTAAATCATTTTTACAAGTATCTGAACATGTTTGAAGTCTTTCTCCTTCCCTTCCATTTTTAATGGTGGGAAAATCCCCCTTTCTTCCCTAGGGGAAATAAAACAAGGTTTTACACGTTTACAGAAAAGGGCAAAGCAGGGGAAGGATTCTAATTTCAGATCATCAGACATAAGCAAATCTATGGGAAGCCATGAGGGCAACTCCCTGGAGCCTGTGGGGAAGATGAACGGCGGCTCGTGCGCTGCATCCTGGGAAGCAGAGAGTGTTTATACCCCACTCTGGGGAGCTGCAGCTGCAGCTAAGTCACGAGGGAACTGCAGGGAAGAATGAACCCCCATGGCTTCCACGGAGGACAAGAATGAGAAAGGTAGCCACAAGGACTGTGTGTACATTTGTGTGTTACTTAAAAATAAAAAAAAAAAAAAAAAAGAATGCCCAAAATGCAGCTGAAATAAAACTAAGGTGCGGTTTGTTTTTTTACTTTCAGGTTATACATTATTGTTATTACACTTTGCTTGAAAAGGACTTTCTGCCTGTGCCAAGTGAACAGAGAACTGCTGATACACAATGAGGACAGAATGTGCCAAATGCATAAAACCCCCACTTTATTTAGAAGTAACAAGAAAATGTTCAGACCAGGAGACAAAGCCCTGAGTGGATCCATCAGAGCACACATTACACAGCCGAGGATGGGCAGCTGGAGGAAGTAGAGGGAGAAGAAGAGTGTGGCAGAGCAGACCATGTATGCACAGAAGAACTACCCAGCACCATGATCTCCAGCAATAAAAATTGAAACCCTTGGCTTGAGTGACCAGGGAGCCACTGAGGCAGGATGTGAAGGACTAAAATGTTATGGAAAAAGATGAAGCAAATAATTGGGCAGGGGCGGAATTAGAGAGGAAGCATTTAGTGTATATCCTCATTTAAGCATTTAAGGTAAGTAATCTGATTTTCAAGCAATGCCAAAGACCTCACACAGATCATTAAGATGGTGCCTGAGATATGAAGACAGTATCTAATTTTAGAAACCCCAACTTAAAGTGCCAGAGAGGGACTCAAGAGGTCTAAGGAAAAACAGGTGGCAAATTAAACTTGGACGAATGCACAATGAGAGTAGCTTTCACATTTTGTTTGCACTCTCTCTGATGGAGAATGAAGTACCTCACTGAGGTATAAAAGGCATAATAAGGTATGCTATATAATTAGTAGAAAGGATGTAAAAATAACAGCTTCAGCGATGAGGCCACAAGGGAAGCATAATAAGGAAAAGTACTGAAGCAAAAGATGTCCTTTTAAGTTTATAGCATGCCTTGTAGAAGTTTTGGTACCTGTGAGCTCCTGCTTTTAAATCAGGAGATTCATCCTTCACTGAAACTGCCAGGGCCAGTGTGCTGAGAGACCAGCAGCTGCAGCACTGCAGAGCAGGGCTCAAGTCATGCCTGGCAGGCTGTGCACCCTGGGCAAGCCAGGGAGACTCGCCATAGCTCCTTTCCTCTCTACAGAGTGTGAATATAGCACTCTTCTCAATTGCAGAAAGACCCAAGATGAACATCTCCCAAATCTAAAGGGGCTCTGGGTGACTCAAAGGAGGAAAGCCATATTTAACCAGCAGAAAGCACATTAAGCATCCCATGCTTCCTGAAAATAAGGGAGCTTACTGCCTGCTAAAAAATAGGGCTATCTATAAGCATACCAGCCTCAGCCTGCACTAAACAATCCTGCCAGGGTTGCCAGAGAGGACGGGAGAAACAAAACGGAGCCCCAGGTGAAGAGGCAGCCCTGCTTAACAAAACCCAACACTGGGATTTATAACTACTGTTTATTCAGAGCCTGGGAGGAGAGGCAAGTGAGCATATGACCAAATAGCTACTGTTTTCACCTAATGTGATGATATCAACTGCAACAGAGCAGGTTTCTCAGCCTGGCATTACCATAATATAAAGCTCTCACTATTTCTCCAGCACACAGGAAAAAAAAGAAAACATTCATGCAAAACTCGGCCGGTTTGTACCAGCTTAGTACTGTCAAAGTTAAATTAAGCATTCAGATTATATCTTGCACGTCCTGACAGAACCTGATCACTCAGGCACCATCGCAGAGATATATCCACACCGCAGTTAAGTTTATCTGGGTTTACTGGTTTTAGTCACAACTTGTACATCACATCTCCTGACACAGCTCCCGATGATAGCTCTTCCCCGCGGATGGAACACACAACACCAAAGACCGCACATTGGGTGTTGCTTCTTTAATTAAGAGGGTACAAAACCCATGAGGGATGGTAATCCCAGAGGAAAACACCCTCAGGGCTCACGGGGTGAACACCCACCCTGGGAAGAGGTGGGCAGGGAGCATAGAGAAGGGGAAAGGACCCATCAGATGTATTTGAGAGGAAATGCCAGAATTTCCAAAAGTCAGGCTAAGGTAGCTTCATGATGAAGAGCTGAAACCCATCAGCTCGAAGCATGGCCTCAAAAATAAAAATAATGCTTTCCTTCATTTTCAGTAAGGACACAGGGGAGCAAGGCACGTGAATCACCACATCTGAGGAGCAAAACTCAAAGAGTTTATAATATGACAGTCAGCAGAAGTTTTGAATCTGCATCCCAAAACTATGAGAGAAGCAGCACAAATAACCACGGGGATACTGACAAGAATTTTTATATTAAAACCTGCGGATCAGGATCCTGCCTGGAACTGGAGAACAAGCAATCCCAGCAATGACATACCCATCTGTCTGGCCTCAACGGCACGCAAGGCTGGAGAGCACATTTGAGAGATAGAACAAGGAACTGCATGGGAAGAAATGGGAAACTGAATAAAATGTAATATGGATTGTGGCACATTATTCTGATTGCTTTCTCCAACGAGATGACCCATTCTCCAGGGTAGGAAAGGGCAGAAGACAGCTTTCCAGGAAACTACTAGTTAAGCTTAAAATGATGAAAACTGTCAAAGGAATCATGCATAAGAATCTCTGCGATGAGGTTGTGCTGAAAGGAGAATTATCTGGCTCAGGGGACCACTTTTAAAAATGTTTTCAGTGATGACATGCAAGAAAAAAAACTACCAGTGACTCGTTCTGATGACACAAAGCTAGAAAAGGTCACATTACAAAATAGACCTTTTGTCTCATATTGATCCCAGAGGACCATAAGCTCCCAACGTGATAAAAATGACAAAAAAAGCAAATGTTATCAAAAGATGCACCAAGCAAGACTTGCCCAGCAGAAACTGGAGTGAATGCTGCCACAGAAGCCATTGACCTCATCTAGAGTAACACAGTAACACAGTCCTCATACTCTGTGACAAAGGTTAATACAGGCCAGAATACCTTCAAGAAAAACAAGTGTAGAGCTTCACTCTCAGAGGCAAAAACAACGGGACTGTCTGTGGCAAAAATGTGGCAAAACAAAGGGCTGTAAAAGGATGTGATTTATGTTCTCGGGCAGAAAAGAGCAGGTTAAAAAAAATCATAAATTCAAATAGTTGTGTTCATAGTAATTTCATCCTGACAAAATAAACATGGCAAGACTAAAACAGACTGCACCTTCCTCCTGCTCTCTTTCCCTTTCACAAATGGTCTCAAGCCAGGCAGCAGTCCCTGGTATTCAGCTTGAGCAGAGACACCTGCCTAAAATCGGCCAGCCCCCTGAGTGTGTGTGGGATCTCGCAAGACAAAAGAGACACACAGCAGGCAGGTCCCTGCCATCATCCCAGTATGACTGGTGCTGGCCCTCGGAGCTGCAGGAACAAGGCAGGGTGATCAATCTCTCTCTCTACACATGTAGGTTTGGCAGGCACAGTAGCTGCTTCAAGTTCTCAAGTTGGCTTTGCAAACTATGGTCAATAAAGGTAAAATGTTGTTGCTGTCACACCTAAGCTACCTGTAATTACTGCAAAGCCAGCACTGCCAGATGACCCATCTGTGGGTCTTGTACCTTTGAGTCCCTGACATCCTACAGAGCAGACTGTCAAAAAGGGCTTCAGTTTTCTTCTTTTGAAAACAATTCAAAAAGTATTGCCAGAGAAGGAGCAAGGAGAGATGTTCCAACTCCTAGGTGGGAATTTTGCAGCACCAGGCACAGGCTGGCTCTTTTTATTACTTTCTCTTAGTGCCTCAATATTTAAGTATTATATGAAAAGCATAAGCAACTAATTACAAGACAAACTGAAGACAACTGTTCCAGGAACATCCAACAATGCAGTAACTCAAGAAAGCCTCCTGCAAAGGTGTCTCCCACAAGAGAGATGGAAAATGGAGACTGCAGGCTCACCAGAGAGAGGACTTCCAGCTGGACCTCCCAGGTTTTGGAGAAGCAGCATCCTCTTGGGTACAGGATGGTAAGCAGCATGTGGGGGCATGCACATGTGCAGGGTTAAGGATGGGGAAGCCACTCTTTTCTCTATTTTATTAGTCTATCTTGAAAATTAAGTTTTCAGTTTTAAAAGAATTAGTGATTTCAAGTCAAATCTGAAGTTGCAGCAATTGCTCAGAGCCTAGAATCCTGCCACACACCTGCCTAATCCCACCTGGGAGCTCCAACATCATGATATCACTTCACCGTGGCTCTCTGCAGCCTAAAATTGGCTCCGAAAGTTCTTAGTTGTCCCAAACTCACAAACCACATTTCAGTGAATAAACCATTCACCAGAAAAGAAAAATTGATTGCCTAGCCCAAAGTGAAACATTACTGGAAAGTCACCCGGGTAGAGCTATTTATTAGAGAAAGCACTACAGATGCTGGCCGACTGAAGCACAACCAGAGCATTGGTGGAAAAGTGCATACTGTCAGCTCTGGTTCAATGCCTTTTTTATAAAAGAAGGTCACTAATAAAATGTTCTGCTTTAGTATTTATAAGAATATTTTTCTTACTTGGTGGCAGTTACTGCGGGGCATAGTCACATAAAGGAAACATTATACGGTGCTAAAGCATTAAGTGGAATCTTTTTAGGAATTCTAACACATGCATTAGAAACGCAAACTTCTCACAAAACAATAGCTGTACCTCTTCAAAAATGCCAGGCTGGTGAAACGTCAGCCACACCATCAAATGAAGACACAGTAAATCTACACAGCACTTGATATTTTCAGTAGTAGTAAGTGTCATTCCATCATTTCAATGCTTCACATTGGTATGTGGCCCAAAATAGTTCTAAAAGAAAACAACCAGTTTCTTCTTTAAATTTAAAGAGTGGTAGATGATTTTAGGAGCTGAGAAAGCTACTGTTATTTTCTGTGGCATCATTCCCAGACCAAATGAAAATAAAATTTGCAGTAAATGTACACATGGTGTATTTGCGCACACACTGACCATATTCACCTATGCCCGCGTTACAAGTGAATTATTCAGCCCACCTGAGGTCGTAACAGTTCCTGAATTCACGTGAATGACATCTATCCAGTAAACAGAGTGATCTCCAAGCTACTGGAAAGATCACACTTTCCCAGTGATTTTGTCCATATGCACACAGCCCCCATCGTGTTACCAGATAAAGTAATTTTTATTCAAATGGGTGTTAAAAATAATATCAGGGAGCCTGAATTTCAGCCCTCTCGAAAGCCACGTTTCCTCCCCCCTGTGCCAAAGCCACCAGGAGAGGTGACTCTCCCATGCCTTCCACTCCATTAGCAGCCACTGCCTCACCGTATCTCCTCACAGACCTAGAGCAGAAGGAGTAAATTATTTTTTGCAGCAAGTGAATATACTTCAAAGACAAAGAAAGGACTACTGCCATTTTAAAGAGAAGACCTTTAAAGAGGGGCCAAAAAGAGAGAAGCAAAGAACACCTTTATAATTAAGCTAAACAAAGAGTCCTTTGGTTTTGCAGTGCTGCATCAGCCTTTGCACCTCTCTTTGGAAGACGCTATTCTTTGTGCTGGTTCAGAGGTCTTTACTGTTGAAGTTTTCAGATTGCTAGTACAGAGTCTGCCCTACAGATGCTCTGGTGATCTCTGGATGTTTTGCCATCAGACACAGTCTTCCAATCTTAAAAGATCACCTTATCATTCAGCACTGATGGGCTGCACACCCCTTCAAGTCATCCAAGAGTGAAATCAAAATATTTCAAATGCAATTCCCTCCTCCACTTGTTTACTTGCTTTTTCCCACCCCTTTTCAGAGACAATAGACCTACATGAAAAGGAGGGAAAAAAGTGCCAGTATTTTGCACTTTTTCATTTACCGTTTTCAACCAACTCCTACCAAATATTTCTCAAAAAGTTATTCTCTGTACATTAAAGGAGGAAATACAGCTCTGTGCAGTGCAGGAATCTAAGGACAGTCTCAAAATCGCAGCCAGACCTATGTTATAATTATTTGCCAGCACAGCTATGCCAGTCACAAATTTGATGGAGCATGACCTCTGATTATGCCTGCAGAAGCCACTGCAATACAATTATAGGAGCAAAACTGTGACATGACTTATAGTAATAATTTTTATTATTTTTTTTTCCAAAGTAAACTAAGCTTAGAATAAGCTCTTGCAGCAAAAGTGCTGTTTTGCCGGCCTAAGCGCCAGCCATATGAAGGCGGCTTTGTTACCAAGGAGGCAAGAAGGCTGTGCTGGTGCAACACCCCAGCGATGGGCTCTTAACACATATCTGGCCTTGCTGCACCCCGTTCCTGCCCTCAGCAACTGAATGCCTTTCTTCACTCCTCCACCTGCCCTGCTGCTTGAAGCTTGCTACGAGGGGAAAGTCACTCTTTCCTCCATTAGTCCCTGCTGTGCAAAACCTAAGCTGCTCCAAGCAGCCTGCAGTCATCACAACCCACAGCAACACAAAGGCTCTCCCTTTTGCGATACTGCAGCTTCTCAGCTGCAAGGCTGCCAGCTTCTGGCTGTGCCAAGGGTGGGCAGAAACCTCAGGTCTGTCAGAGGAAGAAAGAGTGTCTCCCTCCACAGTGCTGATACCATCCTTTTCATCAAAAGGACGCTGTCGAGCTTATGCATATCAGTCCCACTCAGAACAAGCCACCACATGAGCAATCCAGCAAGCCTCCCACTTATAGAAGTAACAGCTCTCTTAAACACCTCGCCCAAAAGCCATAGTGAAATCAGTGGAAAATTAATTCAATGGGCTTTGGATCAGGCCCCCGAAGAAGTAATGAGGTATAAAGAGCTGTAGGCAAAACCATAAAGCTGACCCCGACCTCCACTGTTTCTAAATTGCAATGGGAAATTCTTCTTTGTCTCCTGCACATAACTTTGACAACAGAAAGCAGAAGGCAAAAGGGAGCAAAGAATAGAAGGAAATAAAAGAAACAAGATGCTATTTCTCTGGCATTTCTAAAAACTATTTCCTCAGCAGTCATCAGCACCCTCTTCTTTAGCCCACGGTCTCCTCAACAGCCAGGCTGTGCCCGAGCCTCTAAAGCCAGCTCCACCTGCCCCTCTCTCAGGTGCTGTCCAGACAGGGTTTGGCTGTGGGGAAGGCTCTTTCTCCTCCTCCTCCCCTCTCTGTCCAGTAGCCCCAACAGGCCCAGTGATGAAGAAGGAGCAAGCACACACAGTGGCTGGCAGCACTGCCACTCTCCCCAGCTGCCAGCTCCTGGCACCGCCCCAGGTAGCAGTCCCAGGGCAGCACACCTCACTTTCCCATTCCAAAAAAAAATAGTGTGCTTCAAAAGAAACTCACAGTAAGCATTTTGAAAACATCCTTGTTAACATCTTACATACAAATTTTTTTTAAATACATGAAATCCCCACATCAGCTACGTTCAAGCAGGGTACTCAAAAAGCAAACACACACTCTTGCGCTTCTGCAAAAGGCATTCATTGCTTTAAACTTTTGAGAGACAAATGACAGCACAGGCTAAAGAAAAATCATCCCTCAGCCCATTTCAGCCAATCTCACAGGCTGTAGCATCCACCGCAGTGTCCTCCTGGTGACATCTCTAAGGTTGCAATTAGCTACCAGCATTTCTGTAATCTTATACAGTGTAGCAAACAGTAAGTCCGTTAACACTGACATTTTTGTGGGCTTTCTGTCTATTTGTTTGTTCCAGAGGCTTATATTAATGAAGATACAGAAACCTTACGGACTTCATTTCTTCGCAGCGTTTCAGACTGACCAACTTTCAGGGTTCATTTCAGGTTTAATGATTAGATTAATAATTATGCACACAAACAGTGAACCCCTGTTAAAGATAATAAAAACATTTGAAGAGTAATTTAATGTTAAAAAAAAGAATGACACTCCTCGAAGCATCACCCGAAATCCCACTACACCAATTAACGCGCAGGATATTGTTAAGCCTGACCATTTATCAGCACAGCAGGTCGCAAGGGAGAAATAATTTAAACCAGCCATGTCTGCAGTGGTTTTGAAATGAAACAAATAGACTACTAAAACGACAGCTGGAAACACGGTTTGAGGCCAGTTTCTACCACCCCCATTTGCCATGAGCCGTAAGGCTCTGCTTTACCCTGAAATGTCCAAGTGGTTTCACTGGATGGTGGAAAAGGGGAAGAAGGTAGCTTTTTGGCACAGACCTCATTCCCTGGCATGAGGTGATGGGATGGGGAAAGGGTGCCCATACACCACTGGCCTGGCAATTCAGGGGTCAACAGCAAGCACTGTGGTGAGAGGGTGGCGCAGACAACTGTGGATGGGGACAGGGACAGGCACCAGTGCTGCTCATGGGTGCCAGCACTGCTCATGAGCCACAGGCAAAGGAAAAGAGGTAAACTGCCCCTTGCCCATGTCCCTTCTTTCCACCCCAAAACAGAGACCGTGCAGCAGCTCCCACAGGAGAGGACTGCAAACAAAAGAAGCCAGACATGAGGTTTGGCATGTTTTATCTACGCCCAGCTGTGGGAAAGGAGGGAGGCACTTGATTATCACTTCTCATACAGGTTTTAACATGCCTGAACGTATACTCTACCTCTAAAAAAAAAAAAAAAAAAAAAAAACATGAAAAGGAATGTATAATCACATTTGCAGGGTACCTTTCCGCTCTAGCTTGCAGAGTCTGCCCTGCCATGTACTTTTCCCAGTGCAACGTAACTTGCAAAACATTTTACACAACGCACACCTTGAACTTTTCAAGGGAAACAACTTCCCCTGCCCCACCAGCAAATGAGGTGCAGCCTTTCCTGATGGCTCCCATAACAAGCAGGAAAAATGCTCCAGTGAAATCTGAACATGGAGGTGAAATAAAAAAAAAATAGTAATAAAAAATTGTTTACACAGGAGATGCAGGAACCAAACTGTATCCAGCTGCATCCCAGGCTGATGGGTTCAGGCTTTTGGTCAACTTTTGCAGCACCCGGAGGAAGCAAGTATATAAAGCACGGTGACCATTATTTAGCACCTACTGAAATGCAAAAAAAACCCCTAAGTGGTTGGCCCTAACCAAACCTGCAACACGGAGGTGCATACACTGGTGGAGAAAAATCTTTACAAGCACAGTTTAGTTGTGGGCAGGCAGAAGGTCATGCCACCCCTCTGCCAAGTAATACACATACACCTCCCAGAGCCATTCATAAAAGCTGGTGCTTAATTTGAGGCATGAAGCACCACCAACAACCCCGACAACAAAGAAGTTACCATGATCTGGAATATGGGAATTGGGAGGGGAAAGGAGTGCAGTTAATCTTCCTAAAGAGCAAAAAGGCTGGGAAAATACTAGGAAGGTTTTGTGTGGGGTTTGCTATGGCTCGCAGGAGCTGAGCGCAGTTAATAACCTGCTCTTCTTACAGCACCGCACGTAAATACGTCATTTTAGGGAGCGGGGCCAACTTTGTAAGTTTATGCTCAATAGTTCCATTTTGATCTTTCTCCTTAAAGGCTGATTTCCAACCAAGTTTTGAATAGGAAACGAGTCCTATACTTGTCTTAACAAGTGGGTAACACCTGCTTCGGCGCTTTTGGTTTTACTGTATTGTTTGGGGTTTGGGTTTTGTCTTTTAAAGCCCAACCTAACAGGCTTAGGGGAAAAAAGGCCATAACCAGTTTCAGGAATAAGAGAGAAAAAGACGTTATTAATTTGCTCCTTTGTTTTCAGGAAACCTAGCCTGACGTCTCTCTGTCAATACATGAGAAATGCAGAATATGCAAACATAGGCAGAATGGTGCTTCAAAGGGAAAGGGTAAGGTCCTGCTTTGGCTCCCAGTTTCTTCTGCCTAAGCCTATATTCTGGGATATTTCTCTATCTTCAAGACAGCTTTGTACTGGTACTTTTAACAAGCAGGGAACACACAGCAGCACCTCGCTTGTCAAGTGTAATTTATTTATGCCAGTTTTCCAGAATCCTTCTTTTCCCCCCACAGAAATCCGATGTCCACTCACAAGGAAGATCTTTAAATGTTAGAATACAACACCTGAGCAAAGCTCAGCACTGCTCTGATGTAAGTTGGCTCCCATCAGACTCAAAGGATGTTTTCCTATGAACACTTATGTGACTGGAGCATTGTCCTGCAGCACTACACTGAGGTCATTATTTCAGATATCAGCCTGATGAGTAAGTTTATTAAAATAAACAAGATTAAAAAAACATGCATAATTCCCAACAGAATTAGTCCTAATTCAAGTGAGCAGCTCGAAGAGGAGATCAATGCAAAGCAAGGACTGCTAGCATGCCGATCGTCAATGAAGCCATCCCCAGGCTAGCATTTTTTCCAGGGAACGTTCAGATGAAGATTAATGGAGACATAAGGACAGCTCTCAGTTTAACCTGTCAGCCAGTGACTTCAAACTAAATTGAATTATGAATCGTCGATCCCGTAAGAATGTTACTTAGAGGTTTTCTTGCAGTATACATGGCTTAAGACACTACCCATCAAAATGAAAACAGAAAATAATTTTTGTCTGCTATGGATCATTTTGCTCATTTAATTCATTAATGAGTTTGAGGGAAATATTCAGAAGAATGTCTCATGGCGTGAACAGATAAATAATATGTTCCACTGTACACATTTCCTAACTTAGCCTGTATTTAAAGCAAGCATTAGTTCTTAGTACTAACATAAAACTAAGAAAACAAAATTATTTTAATTTTGTTGATTCCTTTGCTGTGCCAACTGTATCAGGTTGGTAAATTCCTACAGCAAGAATATCATTCACAAGGACCATTCTTGCACTACCTAGAGGTAGGCAACCAACAACCTGAAACACTAAAGCCAGCCTAGACCGTGGCAGAGGAGGGATGTTTCAAGCCCATGTGTTCAAACACCTCAGCAGCCTGTTTGGTGGGTTTTGGTCTGTGGTGTCTGCAGCAGCCCATGGGAATCCAGAGGATGGGGAGAGCATGGCCACAGCTGCTGCAGTTTGCAACTGGTTTAGGCCAAAACATGTTGAAAGCTACTGCACGGAAGTACAGACTATGCATACTGGAATGGTTTGAATATGCATATAGAGAAGAATAAATCAGGATAAATCAAATTCCATATCATGACAGCTAATAATAATTTAAATTTAGCTGATGCGATACCAAACATGACATCCTGGACTAGATTGACCATGAAGTTGTGACTGATGTCACACAAACTAACTTGATGCTTTGGCATCAGGCTTAAGTACATTAATATGTTGTTAGTTAGACCAGTCATAAACAAAACCTCAAAATTATACCAGTATTTTCCAAATCAATTTAGACCAAAAAACCCACATTGATGCAACAGCCATCCAGCTTTTCCAAGAAGATTACAGTGCCTTTCATGAAAGAAGCCACAAAGCAATATTACATGCCAAGTGGGTAAACAGAATTAGATTTAGAATTATAAAAATAATAATTCCTTTTTTTTTTTTTTTTTAGTCAGGGAAAATGGCAGAAATAGTCTAAACCTAATAATAATTATGAAAACCCAGCTGAAACATTTGTTGATTTCAAAATAAAACAGTCTTGAGCTGGACAAACAGAGTTGTATTTAGAGTGTTTTCAACAATTTCTCACTAAAAAAAAGCACTCAAATTTACTGCATTTTTAATTAAAAGAATAACCTACAGGACTTGGAAGAAAAATCTGATACAGCTTTATGGATTACTCCACCACAAAGAAAAACACTGTAGTGTTAGCTCCATCAAGAACATGGAAAAGAACTTCATCACATCATTCATGTGAAGTTCAAAATACTACAAATATAAAGTGTTACTAGTATAAAATTTAGATAATGCAGTTTTGATTTCAATGCATTTTCATTATTTTCACGCAAGGGATCATTAATGTCAATGGGAGGTTAGGGTGTGGTGGCTAAAACCATCTCCATGAGCGTACCCAAGTGCACTGCTCTGATTTTAGCTCGGCTGTACAGGCTTAATGCCGTATTTCACCATTGCTGCTGCTGGGGTGGTAACTTCTAACAGAGGACCAGTACAGACAGCTGCGGGCAGTCAGTGACTCAGTGCCCAGTTTAATTTGCTGCTACAGAAGACAACACCCTTAGCTACCTTTTCTCCTGCGCTTTCAGGGCCCAATGCTCCATGGACAGCTGCTACCTGAGCCAGATCCTATGGCCCTGTGGCTACTCCAGTGCACACTCCAAACTCTTCACAGTTTCTTCAAGCTTTAGAGGCTTGAAGAAATCTAAACTCTGGTCTCTGTACAACTTTTTTAGGAACAAAACAACAACAAAAAAAAGTCATTTTGACTGTGATTTTGTAGACAGATGCAGTGATATCAATGTATCCACTGCTGCAGCAGGGAACCTCTCATCTGGGGAGCCTACTGACCCCCAGGCATTTCCAGAGGGATGCAGCACTGGCTCAGCCCTCTGAGCATCTTCACAACTGCAAGTGTTGGCTATCCAACTCCAATGACACAATCGAATGTGCATACACATCCCCGATGAGAGCCCCCAAAAAAATGGCTATCTGCACTGGTCTGTGAGAAGCTGAAAGCATAAATGGTAATTTAGTCAAAAAAACCTACTCAATTTCTATATGAAACCATGATAACCCAGCCCGGGCACATGATTTGTATGCCTTACGCTCTTAGGGATCAAGCTTTTCACATACATTTATGTTTAATCCTCTGAGCACTATTACAATGTCATAATGAAAATAAAATAACAGCTTTCAAATACAGCTATTGAGATAATCGCATTCAGCCAGAAACAATCAGAAAGCCCAAGTCCTCAAATCCATGACTTAGAGTGAAACAGCTAATGCTAACACCATTTCAGAGCACATTCTGTACTGCTGAATAAATTTGGTAACATTATAGAATGCTGTCCCATTGGGTAGACCTATTTTCTGTTATTAGCCTGATGAAATAACCTGCAGTACTTACATCGGGCATGTTCCTGTTGTTTTCTTTACACTTAGCACCGCTGATTATTTTCACATCTTCAACAACATTTTAGGAGAACAGTCAGATCATGTGTGTGGGAGATGTTTTTCAAAGAGGGGCATGTGCTCCTAGAGCTGAGGCACCTTTTTTCATAAATGTTTAAATTCTAGAAGATTCTGTTCAGTTGCAAACCAAGAATATCAGCGTGCAGCACTCAGGCCTTCTCACATGGTTATTGGTTTATTCAGTTGTGAAGCTTAAGCAAAGGCTGTATCTTATAGCAAAGGTACTAGATTAGGGCTCCACTCTCAAACTTAATTCCACAGATCCACAGGCAAGTATCTTAAATATCCCTGTGTCTGAAATCTCATTTTACAGATGTAGAAATACTTTTCTATATCAGGGAAATAAAGTCAGAATAAATCCATTTATACAGGTGATGTGCTCAAGCATGTGATATGGTGGTGACAAATACCTAGTTAGGCAGAAGGGACTGTGCTCAACGCTGCATAATTTCATCAGAGCATCAGAAAACACAACGTCACTTTGCTTCATGTAAAAAGCCTCTCTAAAATGAAGTGAAAGGAATCATATACACCTCCTTAAGACGACCAGACTCAGTCTAATATACGGACTTGTAGGACTCACTCAATTACTTTGAGATAATATTGAAATAAATTGTAGGTCAGGCATGGTGGAATATGGATCCCTGGCATCCAGCATTCATCTATTAGGTTTAAAAAGAGAGGTCAGAAGATAATCCTCTTATTGCTCTATCAGTTTTACTAACAGAGACTTTAAATGTGAAATTTGGTCCAGCTTTAGCAATAAAAATATTATTTTCATTTGCCAACATCCCAAACCTCTGCCTCTTAAGAGCTCCAGCTGGAAGCCTCACTGACCTCCAGGAGTACCTACAGTATCATGGGGTGGGTCCAGTCTTGAGCACCCACCAGCTCAACCCAGCCAACCCTCCCAACTATTGAAAGCCCTTTGAGTCAGGAGCTGAGAAAGCAGGCAAATGGAAAGGCTGGACAGGCCTCTGTATAAATATATTAATTTCTGAGCCCCCTGGAGAATTTTGCTAAAGAACTCAAAGCAACAAGTTTTGGTACCTTCTGGTGTGAAGAGGGTAGCAAAAAAGCAAGTGCCACCAAGAAAGCACAAAGTTGCTGTCTCTCCTTTCTGAGTAACCAAATTCTGAGTAACATTAAGACATGACTAACACATTTCTGCAGATTGCAGCGAGGCAATTTAGAGGATGAATCAGTAGCTTTGAGAGAAAGAAAATCTTCTAAAAGCCTTTATCATCCCATATTCAAATACTTTTTTTCTAAAAGAGAAATTGATAAAAGTATAACTTTACATACCTGCTAAAAATGCTTTAATCCTTATTTCTTTCTCATCAGTATTACATGCTGCTAAAACCTGTCCTCTATTGGATTTGGTTTACTTCTCTCTCTAAATAAACTAGGACCAAAGCACGTTACAGAAAAGTCAGTGGGAGTAACAGGTGGTCAGAGGTTTTGAAAATCTGATGCTGCTCCCTTCAGTGACTCATTTCGGGGTTCAATGAGCAAAAAGTGTGTTAAACTTCAAAGGGATTCCTGTACAGAAATAGCTCTCCACAGCTAGCTGGTCTTGCTGAATTTGAAGTGAGATGTACACTCTGATGAATAGGTTCAAGATTGTTCTTAGAAAGCTGGTTATCTGCAGCTTGCCTGTAATCTTGTCTAAATAACAGGCAAGCTAAGGATGTCCAGCTGTGCTTCTCATAAACCCGCTGTGTGGAGGGAAATCCCAGTCAGATGGGGGGTATCCAGTCATCCCAGGCAACACAGGCTGGAGAACCATTTCAAAACTAGGATGATCAACCCTCAGTCTTGTGATAAAGAACAGCAAAGTTGGAGCAGGTTCTGGCGGCAAGCAGGATCCATCCCCCCTGGCCCTGGGAAATCCCAGAGCTCAGACAAGAACACCATCTCGGTGCAAGGGTGCATGTATTTACAGGGGTTGGCAGACAGGTCTATGTCTTCGAAATGAGGTCAGCTGAACCCAACACTGTCTGCAAAGACAATTACTCAGATTTCTTGTTCCTCTTGTAGATATCAGCTCTAGGCTAAAACAATTTAGGATAAAATGCACTGGAAATGTGCAAAGTATATTCAATAAATATCAGAAAAACTTTTTAAATGCACCTTAATCCTCAAAATCTTCTGAGGAGCCACATTCCTTTACAGAGGCACTGAGGCACCACACAACCATGCCTGAACATTGACAGTGGCAGGAATCTCCCAGCCCAATCACCAGACTACACACCCTGCTAGAAGCAGCCACACTCCATCTCTTCACAAAATTAACACTGAAACCAACTTAAAAGTTTTTGTTGGAGGAGAAAAGGGGTGGGAATGCAGCAAAGCCCCAAATGCAGATCAGGAACCTTAAGGTTTACATGCATAACCTCACTCAGAACATTTAAGTTGGCATGACATGCTTATCTCATGAGCACAAGGTTCTACCTCCCCAAGCAACACTACAGCTGAAAGCAAACCTCCAAAACCTGAGCTAACAACAGCCTCCACTGGCACCTCCAGAAGAAAAGCCCATCCTCAAGGAATAAGATGCCATCTACGCCAAGACAGCAACTTCAAAGCTCTTTGCTACTCTACATCAACCACATACTACTATGTCCTCAAACTTTTATTATCGTGCCATCTCTATAGCTCTGCACATTTTAGTACAGAGGATGTTATTTTTTTTCTCTTAACAGATTTATTTGCAATTTTGTCTGCTGGACTGCTCGCTGTCTGGGAGCTCTGGTTTTACTGGGATCCTTCAGTTAACCTTCAAAGACGTCAACCTTTTTTTCCCTGAACATTTGTACGCAGCACCAAACAAGCATTTCTTAGAGCACTTCTCTGTTTACTTTCACAAGACACATTTCTCTGATGTTCTACGTCGCTGAATTATGCAAAAATAGCGTACTCTACCGACATACTTCCTATACATTTTGCAACTTGTTATATCTGTCTTTTACACACACAAGGGCCACGTTCTCTTGAAATATTTTTCTTCTGAGACATCATCCACCCCAATCACATCCTGAGAAGTGGTCATGAACCCTGCTATATTTATACTGCAGTTGCATCTGAAAGCTCCAGTGTGGACTGAACTGGAGCCCCCAGCTGATTTACAGTCACACCAGGATATGTGATCCTTGGTCCAGGAGCTGACACAAAGCTGTAGCTGTTCTCCATACCATCACAGGCTCAGGCTTGTCAATTGTTTTGTTGCCATTTATTTGGTGCTGGCAGGAGAAGCTATACCATGCCTCGTGCAATGGGCAGTCGCAGCTCCCCTTTCACATGGCACCTTGTGTTTTGGGGGAACCAGCTCACACCATGTGACAATGGAGACTGGGCTTTCAGCAGGCATAAAGTGGCTCAGCCTCCTGTTTTCCAGGAGGACTAACCAACGCACACCTGATGAGACTACAGCTCCCACAGTGTTGGCCAATATGCCCAATTCAGAGAGACAAACCCCGATTTCTATTTCTCTCTTCTCCAGCCTCATCCCGTGCACAAATCCTTGCCCTTACCCACAGTCCATTCATTGCCAGCTTCGTCCTGCCCCCTTACCAAACACCTTTCCCTGGAAAAGGAGATCCCAGTGAGGACAGCTGTAAGATCCTCAGAAACATGAGGCTTCTTCAGTAGCTGTGCAGCCCTGTGATCCCAAACGAGGCAGCAGGTAAGACCTTCCCCACAAAGCCTCTACTTCCAAATTATTCTATCCCCTTTTCCCAAAGGCACAGCTTCAGAACCTCCAGCCCTGCAGATGTTTTCACTCTCAGTCATGCTCCTAAAAAAGCCTCTATTTCTTTCTTTTTGCTTGCTCAGAAACATGAATCAAAAGCTGACTGTGGTAGGTACCATGGTTTTCTCATACTCCCAGACAGTTGTGTTCTGCTCATTCCCAACATTACTTAACGTTATTTCGAAATACAGACTCCAGCTGTCTAAGTACCTAGGCAGATGTGCATCTTTGTCCTCCTTTGGCTTCAACCCCTCCCCACCGCAAAAAGGCTGGATGCCATAATTCAGCAGAGAGGCACCAGCTGCCCCCGCCTGGGCCAGGGGGGACAGCCCACACTGCTGGCAAGAAATGGCAAAGGGACCCAAGGGGCACTGCCAGTGGGTTCAAAATCTTCATGTAGCTCTGGATATTTATGTGGGTTTACCCAGTCCAAGTGGCCCACAACAACTAATTGCATCTACTTCCTCCTCAATAATCTCCTGTTCTTTTTAAATTCCCTTTAAAAAAAAAAAAACCAACACGTAAATTCCAAACTTGAAGGTATGCTCAGGTAACCACGTCAAGCACAAAGACCTGTTTTAAGCAGCAAACAGAAGCTGAAATGTCATGCATTCATTCATATGCCTCCAGGAATGACAGCATGAAGGAACATATCAAACAGTATGAGTTTCCAAATTATAAAAAAAAAAACAAAACCCACAGGCTGGTAAATTACAGTGATTTTTCATTCCCTAACAAAGTACACACACAAAAAAGCACTTCCCAGAAAAAGATTACCAAGAAATCACCCAGATGTTACTAAAGCATTAAGATTAATTTGCTTTAAAAAAAACCAACCAAAAGCAGCAAGGAAATTACTCCCACTGGCTTTTTTGTCATAAGTTTCATCCTGCAACATCTAAGTGAATTTGCTGTATTCTGCCTCAAGTCTTACACCAAGGCTACATGCATTTCTGGTGCCTGCTGCTTATGCTTGCATCTCTTACAGCAGCACCTTGCATAACTCCACCAGGATGCCATAAAAGTCAACAAAAATACAATTTTCCTCTCATTTAAGGAGAAAAAAAAATATATATAAAAAAAATTTCATTGTTGCAGTTAAGCAGAATTTTACAATAAAAATAAAAATTAAAAAAAAATTT